>JAVHNF010030006.1:5522-15716 GCA_034783455.1 Micropsitta finschii | reverse complement strand
TTGCATGTGTATCTTAAGTTAAAACAGAAGAATTTCTTAACAGAGTAGCAGCCCTCTGAGAAATAAATTAGCTCAAACACTGTTTCATCTGCATCAAGAAATCTGCACCCTGCATCCAAACTCATTCCCTAAAGCATTTGTTCGTGAGAGAAAAGACAGCAGGCTCCTAGCCCTAGAGGAATCCAAAAACGTTGCATCTAGCTCAATCTCTTTACTTGCATGTGTATCTTAAGTTAAAACAGAAGAATTTCTTAACAGAGTAGCAGCCCTCTGAGAAATAAATTAGCTCAAATCTGTCCCACATACACAATCACCAAATATTTCTTACCTGCTATCCCAAGTTTCCAAGTTTTCTTTAACTTCAACTTTTAGAATAAAGTAGAAAACCTCATGAGTGCCTCACTCCTGTTCTTGCAGCTACAAAACTGCTCACAGGTGGGCTAACTAGGGCAGGCCAATTAGGCCTCCCTAGCAAGATCCTTTTATTTAAGTGGATCCAGGTGTACCTTTCAATTTTTTAAGGTGCTTTCTTTGCTGCATCTTCCCAGAGAGGGTACTCTACTGCTTATCAACTGAAGAATGCTTTGCAAATGCTGTATTTTTCTGCACATATCTTGTAACTTTGAGAATATGCAACTGATTTGAGAGAGCCACTGTCTAAAAAGGAGCTGTCTGTTCATTGCTACTATCTAATACCACAGAAGATGAGCTTTTGGTAAGATAAAGGGAGGTAAACGTGCCAGAGAGAAACTTTTCTCCATAACTCTATGTGTTGATAATCTATGTGTTGATGACAGTCAAACTGTAAGGTTTATATGAAAAAATATAGCACCTGTTATCAATAAAAGTGTTTTTACCTAGCTGTGGGCTGCTGATGGGCAGTCTGTGTCCTAATGTCATCTGAGATGGAAACAGGGCTCTTTAGATGCACAGCGACACTTTGCCTGTGGAAGATGATCCTACCTTTCTGGCTTTTTCTTTCTCAACCTGGCTCGCTCAGCCTCTGAACTTAGACTATTTGTGTTTAATAAAAAGGTCATCATTCACAGACATTTAATGCTGTTCCTCTGTAATGCCATCCTTCACAAGTCTCCCCTCCAGTGTCCTGGAGGGGTAAATAGCTGCACTACAGTGAGTTTATGCTAAAACTTTTGCAAGGCTGAGGCTTATGTGGCTGATAGGTAAAGCTGGACAGTACTCTCTATAGGAAGGACATAAGCGTGGAGGCAGAGAGGTGCAGGTTCATGACAGACAGAAAGACTCATGTCAAAGCAGCTGGTCCTAGCTCTTCCTCTCGCCGGTGCTGACACTGCTCCAGAGTCAATTTTGTCTTGGAGAAAGCTCTCACGTACGTTGATTCTGCAAGAGGCAGAAACCAATCTATCAAGATTTGTCAAATACAATGGAGAACTCATTTTTATGAGACAAATGCCTTCAGAGGAAGAGTTGGTAGACACCTACCACATGTTCAGCCTCCTTAATGGCAAAGCATGCAACGTTAATCACTGTCACTTGAAGGGGCCAGGTTCCAGCTAAACCATCTTCCAAGTTTCTTCCTCTTTCAGCCATTTTCTTCCCTTTAATGTCCCTGTCCATTCACAGGAAGATGAGTTGCATTCACAGACCTGTGAACCTGAAAATCAGGCTGATGCTCTTGGCAGCTGCAGTACCAAACCATCATTTATTTGGTGCTGAACCACCCTCTGTGCTTCAGCTACTTACACTGAATGGACTCATTTCATGAAAGATAATTAGCATCATGGGTAGAGGTGCCTACTGCCTCTTAGCAAATGAAATTCACGCACTGCTGTCCCACTGCAGTAAGACCTTGCCCTTACAAGCATACAGAAAAGGATAAAGTGACTGGCTTGACAGACACCCTCTTCTCAGAGCAATTATCAGCAGCAAGTGAAGATGGTTTGATTGGCCAGGCTGATTGCTGATCACTTAGGAGCCTGAGCTCTGCCAAAACAGCAGCTTGGAAGCAAAAGCAGACCAAGGGAATCCCACAGCAACACTAGAACAAAAGAGCTTGCAAGGACCTATGTTGTCTGAGTAAGTTACAGAAGGGGAAAAATCAATGTGCTTACAGCACATTATCTCCAGCTTCCTTCTCCTGCTCCCTATAACATTTCTTACTGTATTGCATCATTTGATGCCGTGAAACTTTGTTGTCTTGCACTCACCCATCCTGAAGATAAGTGAGGGAATTCCATAGCAGGGTGAGGGAACAGTCCTGTCCTGAGGTGTATTCATGATGGACACTTCACTTTCCACGTGTCAACCCATTTTTAGGCTGAGACCTTTTACTGTTGTACTGCAGATATCGCAGGATGATACCTGCTATATTGAGTTAGTGTGGCCAGGTTTTAGTAGCAGGAAGGCTATGGGGGTGGCTTCTGTGGGAAGCAGTCAGAAGCTGCCCTGATGTCCAACAGAGCCAATGCCAGCAGCTCCACGATGGACCTGCTACCGGACGAAGTGAAGCCCAACAGTGATGGTGGTAGCGCCTCTGGGATAATGTGTTTAGGAAGAGGGGTGGGGAACAAAAACTTCAGCAAGACAAGAGTAAGAATATGTGAGAGAAACAGCTCTGCAGGCACCAGGGCCAGTGCAGGAGGAGGGCAGGAGGTGCTCCAGGTACCAGAGCAGAGGTTCCCCTGCAGCCCATGGTGCAGCCCATGGTGAGGCAGGCAGCCCCCCACAGCACATGGAGGTCTATGGTAGAGCAGATAGCCACCTGCAGCCCATGGAGGACCCCATGCAGACAGATGCCCAAAGGAGGCTATGACTATGTGGGAAGCCCAAGATGGAGCAGGGTCTTTGCAGGACCTGCAGCCCCATGGAGAGAGGAGCCCACAGTAGACCAGGTTTGCTGGCAGGACAAGTGACCCACACTGGAGAGGTCTGTGAATAACTGCAGCCTGTGGGAAGCACTTATGTTAGAGAAATCTGTGGAGGACTGTCCCATGGGAGGGACCCCAGGCTGGAGAAGGGGAAGTGTATGCTGACAACAACTCTCATTCCCCTTCACCCAGGCCTCTAGGAGGAATAAAGCAGAGAATTCAGAAGCAAAGTTAAGCCTGGGAAGAAGGGAGCATTTGCAGGGAGTGCTTCTAAGATTTGCTTTTATTTCTCATTATCCTACTCTGATTTGAGTGGTAATAAATTAAACTAATTTCCTCAAATCAAGTCTGTTTTGCCCATGATGCTAACTGGTGAATGAGTTTTCCCTGTCCTTATCTCAACCCACAGCCTTTCCTTCTATTTTGTCTCCTCTGTCTAGTTGAGGAGGGGAGTCATAGAACAGCTTTGGTGGGCACCTGGCATTCAGTTGGGGTCAACCCACCACATATTGCACCTACGGAGTCAGTAAAGCCGGTTTGTGGCAATAGGTATGAAGACCCTGTGGATTGCACTGTTAAGATTAGGAGAGAAAGAAATGGCTAGGAAGTTATGAAAAGACCCTGTTTTCATGTCTTAAGCCAGTTACCATCTTTAGGGATTAGCATCAGCTAGGGAGCAAATTGCTCTAAGCCCTCCTGCCATGGGGCTCTGCTCTGCACCACTGCAGCTGTCACCTGGGACGCAGTATGGGATTAGAGTGAGATGAAGCTCTATCAAGATCTGTTCCTTGCAACAATGATGACATCCATTGCAAGAGAAGCTGAGAGGCATTTCCAAAGCCTCCTGGCCAGGCAAGATTATACTTCCGCAGCGGGACTTCGTTTAACAGAACAGCAAAGAGGGATGGGCAACAAGGACCATAAAACTTACTTCTACTCCCCCAGTCACCATCAGAAGAGTTGTCAAGAGGTGCAGCCATCTGCTCTTGCTGACCCAGGCTCTATTTGCTGGCACAGCACCTCCTAGGCATGCTTGCTGAGAGTTTATATTCTGCTTCCCCTCTCACCCTTTCATACATCTTCCCTGCTTCTCGAGAGCTTTCAGCTAGAGGGCCGAAATAGCACCAGCATCATGCTCTCTGGGCAGCCCTTGCCCATACCCCCTCTCTCCAGGTGACTGACGATGGTGTAGAAATGCCCATGCCATCCTCTTCCACAGGCGAATGCAGCAGTGATGGAGTGGCCAAGCTCATTGAGGCCAAGGTAATAACCAAGCCATCACCTCTTACCCTGGGGCTGCAGGATTAAGGGCACACTGCCCAGCCCAGAGGCAGCTCATCAGTCAGCACAGCTCAAAAACAACATAGCTCCTCATGCGTTAAAACTTCAAGCCTTAATGATAGCAAGCACCTGAGGGCAGTAACCTGGCTGAAGGTTGGAGAGGGCAGCTTTCTATGACCTTACCCCTTCTGTTATAGGTTTAGTCATGCTGTGGCAGGGATGTGCACATGGAAAGAGCATCTCTGCCTGCAGAACTCTGCCCGCAGCCTATAAACAGTGACAGGCTAGCTTACTGCAATGCATTTTCCCCATGCTACTGCAATTTTGGAAATATATTTTTCTCTGGGCAAGCATAACATTGCAGTTGACTTCCTTGTGTGTCACTGATATCAGCAATGAGTCCTACATCCAACACAACAGGCAGCTGCCAAGCTGGGGATATATAAGGATCTCGAGACTCTGATGTGGGTTGTAGCATAGGTTGTATTTTGGAAGAGAGGATCCCTGTCAGACACAGAGGGTCCAAGGATTCTCTGGATCTTTGCTAGAGGAAGGAAGAATTCAATTCTCCCCTGCAGCAGGGATAGCCAGTGGCACACACCACAAATGTGAGAAAAATTGAGGCAAGATCCTCTAGACGAGGCAAAGGAAAACAACACAGGTGAACAGATGCAAGGCCAGACAAACACTCTACTCCATCCTCACATCATCTATCAGGGACTTTCAGAGCTGTTTTATAATGGAATCTGACAAATCCCAAGAATATGAGCTTTTTGGGGTGTAAAGGTGTTCCCATGCTAGGGGTGGCACCAAATCCAGCCCTCCAAAAACCACACAGTGGCAAGGTAAAGTAACTCATTAGTGCTGTGTGTTTTGGAGTTATTTATCACGTGCCACAAGAGTCTAGGGAAAAGACAGACTTGGACCCGCACACGTCATCCCACAAGGGCTGCTATGAGCCATACATGTATAGCTCAGGAGTGTGGGTAATTCAAAATCAATTCAACAGGTTGTAGCAATAAGGGTGACCAAGGACCTACACTCTAATTTTATGGAGTTGCTGTCAGCACACAAAAAAGTATCAGAGCACGCCTCTGTGCATGTCTAGGGCAACAGAAGAAAAAAAACACAGCCAAAGTATTCAGCAGTCACAGGACAAGAGGGAAGGAAAGAGGAGGAAAATGAATAAAAATCAGGCTGCCAATGCTCCAAACTACTCTTCTTTCACCCTAAAAAGGGACGAGTATTCTGAAAATTGGGAGGAGATAATCAGCAGTAAACATCTGAAAGTCAAGGTTTTAAACTTGGATTTATCTTTCCTTCTCAATTTCTACATCAGAGAAAGCAAAAATCTTTCAAAGGCTCTATATACTGACATTTTTTACACCTTTTTTTTTTTTTTTCCTTTTGCTTGGCAATGGATAAAGTCTTGATTCCTACATCAAACCCTCCAGAGCCCAGTCCATAAGCCAACTATCAAGGTCATCTCATGACTTATGGACAATAGGACAAATGGATTGTTGCATGGTTGCCCAAGGAAGTTGTGAATGCTGCATCCCTGTCAGTGTTCAAGGCCAGGCTGGACAAAGCATTGGGTGATATGGTTTAGTGTGAGGTGTCCCTGCCCATGGCAGGGGGCTTGGAACCTGGTGATCTTAAGGTCCTTTCCAACACTAACGATTCTATGATTGTATGGTAGAAATCCCCCAAAAAAAGTTTTTACTTGTGGGTGCAGGAAGTTCAAGGGTTGGGCTAGATGGTGCAGTAGCTTTTGGCTTTCTTTGGCTCCAAAAGACACAAGCCAGGATGACCTTTATCATGCATAGGCAGGTGAGCATTATGGAAAGGGTTGTAAAAGGCATATTGTTGCCATCTCTCAGCTCTGGGCTGCCTCCCTGTTGCAAGAAGTTGGTGAACTCCAACCAGAACTGGCAAAAAGGAGGGTGAGGATGCTCCATAATCCTCTCCAGTGCAAAATCAAATCAAATAGTTCAATTTCAGCTGCTTCTTCCCATTCTTTCTTCTCTGAAGCCAGGGATTTATCCAGACCAAAGGGGGAGCTGAGGGGAAAAAAAAAGTAAAAACAAAAACAAATACTTCAGATACAAGTATTTATTTGCAGGTATTAAGTGATTTCTTGATTGATTCTGGAGCCTGCTGCTTACTTGCCTCTGGCCCTGACTGCTCCGAGTTTCACAGAGAAAGTCTTTTAGCTCAGAGAGAACTTTCAGGCTGAAATTTGCCTGATGTGGGCAGCAGGGCAGCAATTGGTTCAAAAAACAAAACACTGATGAAGAACATGAAACTAATCTGAAATCCTTTCAGCTAGATAAAGGCTTTGGTTTAACATCAGCACATACCTAAACATCTCCAGACCTAATAAAGAAGCATTATCACTACAGCAGATGCTAAATGCAAGCATAACTTTTCAGGGGCAGAGAAGAAACAACCTGTATATAAATACAGATGCAGACAGGCAGGTATCACAGTAGACTCTTAAACTGCAGGCTTTCACATTCATCTATTTTACAGTGGATATCATCAAAATTAACACAAGGATATACCATTACAGGAAAGGAACAGCTATCACACCTTTATACTAGCAGCCCAAACAGGATTTGAATACCGGGTCTTTCAGCAGGTTGCTTTCCCAAGTCATTGGTTTTGCCATTTGTTCCAAGGAACACAGGGAAAAATACAAGACAGATCTGACATTTTTGGAGGCATTAATAACACAAACAGCATAAACCATTAGATCAGCCTCCTGCCTGCCAGGGAAAGCCGGAGCAACTGGGTATGGAAAGCAGCAACTTACTGAAATCCTGGGTGTCTCAAGGAGAATTTGAGCAGTGCTTCTTAGTTTGTTCAGGATTTACTGCATGGTACGGGGTTTCCCTTTTCAGCCTGGGACAAGCCTCACTCAGAAACAGAAGAGTCCTCTGCAATTTATTACCTCTTCCAATCAAAATGCAGCAGTATAAACAAGATAATCAGATCTGTGACAATTTAATTATCACCCTCCCAAGGCAGCTGCCCTATCCCAACCCTGTTATGGAGCCCATAGTGTGCTAAAACCCCACAACTTGGCCAAGACCTGCCAGGGAAGCCACCAGCAAAATATCACCTCAAGACAGCTGCCTTGGAAGATCACATTCTCCTTAGGTACTTGGCCACAAATTTGAGTAAACTTAAAACCAAAAAGAGCCTTAAAGTCTCTGCAGAACCCTGACATTGGTCCCATACCTAGGGAAATGCATTGAGGTTGGGCCTGTCCATCAGGACTGAGGAATCCCTTTTTGACTTGCATCACAGATGTCAAAGCACTTTGAGGTGCAGCAACTTGCAGGTAGCAGGAGTGAAGTATTTTCTAGAAAGGAGAGGACAGAGGGAGTCCTCTGGCAACATAAGTCAGCTCAGATGGTGCTGGCTAACAGATCCCTTCCTTTAAAGTGATTAATAATGACACATTTAAATGGACAACATAAATTAATTTCTGAATTGCACCATTATTGAGTAATTAATTTCTTTACTCTGTGAAACTAAGATATCACTGTTATCTAAATCTATAAAGAGAAGAAATGCTGAACGAGGACTCCATTAATGTAAAAATTGATTTTTCCATTTACCCTCTTCTGAGGGTTTTTTTTTTCTCCCTCCTCCCGCCAATGCATTTATTTTTCAAGTGGGTGAGGGTGGGCAGAGTAACCTAATTTATACTTCCAGTGGTAATCAAAAGATCATGCATGTTCATTTCAACCAAATGATGTCATTATGAAGGCTGTTAAAACTAGGGTTGCCTTGGAAACACAATACTGATAGTTGAGGTTGGACATCTGAATTCTCTGTAGGCACAGTAATGAGGAAATGGTGTGGCCCTGCCAGACCTGGCCTGACAGGTCACACTGGGAAGATAATCCCAAGTTACTCAGATGGTCTCTTTAGCACTTATCAGGCTACCATTTCTCCTATTCCTCCTACCACCTGCCATAATCTATTACTTTTATGGAGCCAGGAGCAGAGAACTCACTCGGCTCAAAGGCAAGCAGAAATAATGAGGCATGTGGCAAGACTTGCTCATCCCAGCAGGAATGGCATACCAGCCAAAGGCTGTGCACAGCTTACCAGCAGTTGCCTTACTTCTGCATTTCAATCCAAAAAGACATACCTGATGCCCCTGCCACCCTCTTATTGCAGCCCTGAATAGAGATGTACTGGGGACTCAGGGTGTCTCTGCTGACCAGAGCCAGGATCCAGTTGTAGCCAAGGTGTTAGATCCTCCTTTCCAAACCAAGGAACTCAGACATGGTGCAGAAGATCATGGCAGCATCCTGTTGCCCACTCCAGAGTGGAAGGCACATCCTAAGAGAAGGGAGCTTTATTTTGGATGCCCTCAAGCAAGGGGCTTCCCTTGTGAAGATCAGGACCCTCATTCTGGCTGGGCAAAACAAGTCTGAGCCCTCTTACAGACCTGGATTCTGTAAGGATACTTTGACTAAGAGATATTTGAAAAAAAATTCCAGAAGCAGAACTGGCATTCTATCTACTACTTTAAAAAAGCCTTATTTTTTTTTCCATGCAGTGAATATTTCCATGGCTTTGCTGCCTAGATCGCTTTAGACATCTGTCCCCACTGGTGTCATTTGCATGAGGCGGACAATGAGAAACGATGGACACGGGTTAGGCAGCAGACTTTGAGCAGCCCTAGATGTGGCCACCAACAGAAAAGGATGCAGACTGCTGCTGTTTTCAGGACAATCTCCTGGGTCTCTTTAGCCAGTTCTGCTCTTCCCAGTTCAAGGCATTGGATCAGAAAGCTTAGGACTAAAATGAAGACGTGTAAGTACCACTGATGCAAAGAGACACATCTGCTTCCCACCACTGAGAAAGCCCGGTCCATCCCACTGAGGTCCTTTAGCTGTGCCAAGCCATGATTTCACAGTTCCTTTTCATCTCCTTTTTTACCTGCCCTGTCCCAGGAACAATGAAATGTCATCTCTGTTCATATCACACTGAGCTGAAAGTCAACTTTAAGGTATGCCTTGGAGAGAAAGGGGCACAGCCTGAGCCGTGTCTTCAAATGTAGGCACTGTATCCACTGCTCTAAAGAGAACAGGGGAAGTTGAATTATTTACAGTGAGGATTTTGGCTGAATCTTTTTTGTTGTTGTTGTTTTTCTTTTCCTCCTCTTGTTAAAGAGCACAAAACAAAATGTGCATACAAAAAAGTCAATGGGATGAAACATTTGCTATCTGTGCAAGGAGTGTTAAATGAACTTGGTTCAGCTTCTCGATTAATATTTGGATGTCCCCTATTCACTCTCAGGGTTTTTTTCACTTTGGCAAATAGGTAATGACATTAATATCACCATGTGCTCTTTCTCTTCCCTTATTGAGTCCCCTTTCCCTTACACACAGGAGTTTCTTTAAAGGTTCATCAATTGAAATTGATTGAATGCACTGCAAAAAATAATAGAAAGAACATTTCATAACATTGGCAGGACCATTTCAGGCAGGAGCACTTTGAATATTTATTTGCCCTTTGTGTGAGAAATCTCAGCAAGAAAATGTCATTATGAATAAAAGGAACTGCAAACACCAATGAAGTAGCTCTGTAGTTTTCATTCACGAAATTTTTTTCACAGGCTCCTGGGAGAACTATCAGGCAAAGTAATACAAAATCCCCTGTAGTGTCAAAGCTTTGGATACTCTATAAGCCTCCTTGTCCAATGAAAAACATCTTTTCCTGAGAGCTGAGGGCCCAGACTGGTTTTGGTGGTTTGGGAGGGGGCTTGTGCTTTAGGATTTTGGGTATTGTTGTTTGGGTTTTTTTAATCCCAGGCAGCTGGGACTAATCCATACACTATCTCTCCATTGAACAGAAACAGAGTACAAGCTAAGCTTCCTCACTGTTAGAGCCGTGGGAAGGTGGGGGACCCACAGGGAAAAGCTAGTCAATGTGCAGGTTGGAGCAGAACTCTGTACCACAGGTTTGGATTAGACAGGATCCCATCTGCGATCAAAATGACACTGAAGTCCTAAGAAGAAGAGCCAGAAAAACCTTCTGAGAT
>JAVHNF010030001.1:5665-18520 GCA_034783455.1 Micropsitta finschii | reverse complement strand
TGTCACTGAGCTACATTTCAGGTTTTTGATTGCTACTCGAGTCTATAAGGAAGGTGAAAGCTGCAGTCTCCAGTGACATGCATGGCCATTGGTTGGGTTCAACTGTTTCTTTCTTCAGTTGAAGAAAGAGACATTTATGACTGGAGTCATAAATGCATTTGCATTAATTTTGCTTTTGAACAATCAGTCTGAAATCAAAGCAGCCTTTGCCATGTAAATCTCCAGCACTGTCAATTGCACCTGCAAATTAGGAGAATTTGGGCTTATAAAACTGCTTTATTTTGCTTGCTCGTATTTTCCTTCAGCAAGCTTTAGCTGTTTTGTGATGGAAGCAATGCTGAGAGGAGAAAGGGATATGAGAGACATCCCCTTTATTTTGACCTGAGACAGAAGATGTACAGATTTTTCACAGCAAATGAAGTACACTGTCCTTGAGGTGGCAGGTTTACCAGGCAGAGACTCTTCCCTCGCTGGTCATTCATCCAGACCCAGCGCTGCTGGCAGCTCCTCAGCATCCTCCTAGCCTCCCACTTCCAGGTGTTCTGGGACCAGTAGATGAACTACTGTCATCTTTGGATATCTCTGCATGCCGAGCACTCAGCTCTCAGCCCAGAGTACTACTTGCAGCTCTGGGGCAGCTGCAAGCCACTTTTTGTGAGCCCTTTTGCATGGTCTATGGGACCAACTTGGAGGTCTATGGCAAGACCAGCACTGAAACAGTAGCAAAGCTTTTTGCCTGTGTGTGACCTAACCTCTAAAAGAAGTGAGGCTGTGGAAACACAGTCTCTGCAAAGTATCCAAACTGCTGGTATCATACAGCGTCGGTCATAGATTGCCTCTGAAATGAACAAGACTCCCACAGTTGGCAATTGTTCTGTTTCCATTGTCTAACACTGTAATAAAAGAAGAAAAGCACCATTAAAAGAACTCATTGCACATGGGAGACAGGGCATGTTGAATTAATTTTTAAGGTACTGGCCATATGGTCATTTCCATTTCAGAAAAACTTGTGTTAGGCAGGATCCCAAGTGCATGCACAGACAGAACGAATGATAAATGAGCATCTGCTTGCTTAAGACCCAGTGTTTGACATAGTTTGTTTTCTTAAGAAATTAAAACACATCTTGGCAGTCTCCATCCCATTCCAGAAGAGGACTAGTATCTCTTCCTTTCACTTTGATTAAATGTTTGCTTTGATAAAATACTTAGTAATATGACTTTTTTAAAAGTTAACTCATTCACAGAAGGGACTTGACTAATGGAAGAGGATTTATACTTTTGGGGGCCTCTGTCATTTCTTTACTCATTGTCATGACATTTGAGGAGGCTCATAAGTTTCCCAAGAAACCTAGGTTAATTTAAGGAGAAGAGATTAGCATTCAATTAAAGCTGATAAAAAAAATTTCTCTTCTAGTCTTGTATCATCTTAATGGACAACTTAAATGTCCACAAGTTCTGCCAAGAAATTGCCCATTAATCTCTGAAGTGGTGCAGGTGTGTTTCTTAACACAAAGGGCTATTTCTGTTTAAAAGAGGCTAGAAATGTCACTAATGTACCAAATGGCTACCACACATTTCAAGCTTCCTCCTTTTGCTGCTTTGTAAATGTCTTGATGTGCATGGTTGACTGTTTGTGTGCCTTTTAGTTTCCCCACAGGTAGGCTTCAATCAGCAATGATTTAAAACAAAATAGGCTAATCACATTGCACTCCCAAGGGCCTCTAATTTAACATAAAAAGCCTCTTGGAATGTACTAATGGTTTTTCTATTTTAAAAGGAAAATGGTTATTTGGCCCATCCCAGCAATATGAAAATTCAGTGGACAAGAAAGAATTTTGTGAATAAACAGTGAGAAGTATTTCATTTGGCATCAGCATGCAGAACACTGGAGAAGAAGCCATTTTGCTGAAATATGGTATTTATGCTACTTTGACATTGCACTTTGTTTAAATACATTAAGACAATTTAACCACATCTGTAAGAGGCTGAAATACTTGCTGTTTAGCCTTTCCCTGCCTGCAAAATGTGTGGCCTTGTTTGCAATATCACAGGGAGGTCAGAGGGAGAGACGATGACTGTGCTGCCTAGCTGGATAGCTTTCATTTGGATGCCTGAGAACCAGAGGGATGGCACAAAGACTTCTGCTGACTTAGGGAAGTGTTGATTTGGGTCTTGGATGCAGCATTTAGGTATGGACCACTCGCAAAAGACAACAATGTTCACATTGAATCCACTTCTGGTTCCCTCTCACTGTGAAATTGGGTGAGATCTGATAGCCTGCTAAAAGATCCTCTCTTTTCAATATCTTCAGATATTAATTTCTATACATACTATTCCATCTGGGCATGGTATTGTTTTAAACAGCAGGATGAATTTTAACAGGAGAAAAGTCTATGTACTAGGGTATTATTTATATTAAGAAATAATAGATCTGACATGCCAGGGTGCATTACAGAAATCAAGTATTGACAGGATAAATTTAAATCCTGTTTATGCAAAACACTCTAAACATTTTTTTTTTCCACACAGAAATGTAAAAAATAAAATAAAATAAAATAAAATAAAATTTTAAAAATTGCCTGAACTCTAACTTGCTATATAAATAATAGTACGGTGCTACCAGCAGGGTTACATTCCCCTTGTTCAGAGAAGGCCAATTCAACATAAGCCGATTTCTGCACTCTTAAAAAGACTAAGACTGCCAAATATGAAATTCCCCTCAACTCTGACCTGCTTTAAGGCTCACATCCTTAAAGATATGCTTAACAGACAATAAAAAGGAGCAAAGCGGTGCAACTGTTCAGTAAGACAGCTGCCCTCGCAGTAAACTCTGTCTGCAAGTACATGATGTAGCTGGACTGTGAAGCAGTTCAGGCAAATCCATCTGACTCTATTGTAACAGCCTCAGCAGCACACATGCAGAGCCAGATACCTTGCCTCAGCCAAGGGATAGTAACTTCATAAACTGGCCAGGTGTGATTGCAAGGCTATGCTTCCATTTCCTGCCTAGGCAGGCTGGAATGGGTGAGCAGGACTCGTGCTAACCACTGCAGCTGGGCACATTTAATCCTTACTGGATCAGGAAATGTCACCCAAACTTGGTGCTGTGCGAAACAGAACGTGAGGCACCCGAAACAGAGTACAGTCCTGCATGATCCTCCCAGCATCCGCTGAGAAGCAAGTATTCATAGAAAGCACAGCACAAAAATGAGGATGCAGGCAGACTCAGGTCTGTAGCAGAAAGGGAATAAGGAAAGCCAGAGACATCTTGTGCAGTGCCCTCTTCTCAGCCTTTCCTAACTTTCTCACCAGTTTCTTTTTCTAGCTGGAAACTTCTCATGCTTAGTTACCAGCTGAAGTCACATAGCAAAACATATGCGTAATTCATTCGTGCATATAGAGCTAATTACATGCTCCACTGGTTGGCTAAAGGAATTCACACATCCCACCAGCCAAATAGTTTTGGAGCAAGGAGTTGAAAAGCTATGAAGTAGATATTACATTAGCTAAAATTTTCAGTAAAAGCATGACTGTGAGAGGAAAAAATACACATACATCTAGGAGAAGTTTGAATGCCCCTTAGAAATGAACCATCTGAGCAAGTTTGTTACAGATGATGTCCATATGGTATTTTGCAGGCAGGTGTGAACTTGCTCTGTCTGCATTCAGAGCTGGCCGAGCACAAGGAAGTCTTGGACAAGTGAGGTCATTAACTTCAGTTGTGCATGCTGTTAACACAGCTCTCCAACTGGGGCACCTTCTTTATGCCTGCCTGTGTAGCAGATATTCATACAGGAGCATCCGCCTTTTACACTGACACATCCTTGCAGAGAATGGGGCTTTGTTTAAGAAGAGCCACCAACTATTCACTGCCGGAGAGACCAAGAAGGAATTTAGAGCATTTTTCAGTAACTAAAAAGCAAAAAAGATCTCATAAGAAAGGCCAGTCACTCTAACATCATTTTGAAAAGCTACAACAACATCAAAAAAACCAGATGGGAGTTCTTTTGTATAAGTTACTGTTTTACTATAACTACTACTTTTTCTTTTGCCATGGATAATTCTGTGCCTATCAGAAACTCTAGCTTTCATTGCAAATCAGCTTGCTACTTCCTGTAAAGCATTTACCTGGTGGCATGCCAGAACAAATATTTTAATGTAAAATTTAATAAATGGAACTACAGGTATTACATCTAATTTAAAATTCCATATTGTGTAAACTATTGATATTAATGTAATTGAGTTTGTAAACAATCCATTTGTGGAAGCTAACCTTAGACACTGTATTGACCCAAAATACCTAGTGCGGCTCATCTGCAAAATGAAGCATCAATGCCTGGAATTCATTAAAAGTGTTACATGTTTAATTTTTCCTGCCCTACAGCTCCATTGTCTCGTAAAATTTTTCCTTTGATGTCCCCCACTAAAAGAATTAAAGGAATATTGTAATTGAAATGACATTAATAATTCACAGGACCCTCCTCCACCAGCAATACATCTGATGAAATATTAATTGAGCTCCACAGACTGACAGTCTGCAGAGGAGCACTTGCCTGTAATTTGAACCACGAGTCCTGATCTTGCTGTAGCTCAGACCTGCCAAGAAGGCAATTATCTGAATGGTCTTGCCCAATCCCATCTCATCTCCCAGAATTCCTCCTGCCTGCTGGCAGTGCAATTCCCAGAGCCACCTAACACCTGTCTGCTGGTACCTAAAACAAAGAAAAAGAAGATGGCAAACGTTTGACAATACAGATCGTAACAGAAAGTACTCATGAATTAATCATTTGGCAAGGTTCTCATACTAGTTACAGTAACATGCTGGATGTGTGTTTTACATGAGTGCTGTATTTACTAGGTCATACATTTTTGATGCATGCAGACATTACATGTGACTTTCTTTATGCGACACTAAAACATTTCTAACTAAACTGATAGTCATGGTAACTAGAGGATATTTTATTTCATGTATATTTTAAGTGTTAAAAGCAACTTGGAAAGCTACTCTAACAAAGCATTATCTTTTCAGAAGAGACAACATGTAAGGGGTCTAGTAAATTATGTTATTTGGAATATACACCTTGAACTGAAGGAAAAGCTTGACTTGTAATGGGTACTCCACTGTGAAAATTGATCACATCTGCCAAAACACGCTTTCTTTTTACATAAATTCATTTAATAACATTTAGTCTCTTTCAATGAATTAAAAAGCTAACAAGGCAAAATGTTTTGGAAGGGAAAACAACAGAAACCATTCCAGTGATTGGGATGCAGCAGAGCATTATTAAGTGAGAGTATCTGGGCAGTTTCTACTCCCAGTCATTCACTGGAAATTGTATAAGCAACAACATAAAATACATTCCAATTAAAAGATATAGACTAGAAAGCAAGATTTACATTGTCAAGCAAATAGGTGGCTATAAGATGCTGCACTTCAGACATGTTTTTTTTTATCATGATATGAAATAGTGAAACTAGTAGGAATAAACAGCATGTGTGTGGGTTCAACTGAAAACAGAACAGAAAGAAATGAAGAGACAGTATATTTAAATTACAATTAAAAGAAAAAAACTCAACTAACCAACCCCAAACCCCACAACAAATCCAAACACATTTCGGTGCTTCTGTGTCTTGTAACTTAGAGAAAGAACAAGGTTACTTGATACCATTTTCTTGATGAAATGCATTACTGGAATGCAGAGAACAGCAAAGAGCAAAATACTTTTGTTTTTGTTTGTTTTACAAAATAGGGGTTGCTCATTTCAGCACATTGTCTTGTGTACATTTCAAAAATCTTGTTTCATTCTTTGAACAAATAGTATTTAGGACTACTGACAGCTAATGACACGAGTGTCTACAAAGTACTATTAAAAATCAATTTATGATGAGTTCTATATGGATTTAGAGAATGCCAAACGGAGAAAAGCAACTTGAGCAGTTAGAAAAAGATGATCAAAGAACACATCTAATGGTTCATACATCATACTATCTGCTGGTGTCTCAAATGCATTATTATACCAAGCAGCCCTTAAAAAGACCCTTTTATTAGAAAAAATGCATCAATCTAAACCCAACTATGAAATGGTTTGCAGGATTAGCTATGATTGGGTTAAGATGCTACCATTACTGCACTTCATGAAGAAAAAACATTTTCTAACAGAAATACTAAAGAATTTGAGAGAACATTAACTCCAGAGAGAGCTTTAATTCCAGTCACTTCCACACACTAATGTCCATCATGTCTCTTCAGAAGACAGCCATTCAAGAACTTCCTGGTATGTTATTTCTCAGGATTACACCCAGTACTTAAAATCTAGCTGCATTTATAGCCATCTTTCTCCTGAGAAAGCTTCACAGCAAGAATTAAGTTTGTGAAAAAATTCTGCTCCAAGGTTAATTTTTATCATTACATGGAGATAATAAATTCTTGTTAATGGTGCTTTAATTGCACCAATTTTTACAGTTTGCTTTTCACTTCAAAAATACCATGGAAGTAAAATAATAATGTTGCCTGCTCTTCCAAAATAGTTAAATTTGGACTGTGTTTCACATGAGCAATCATGCTGTCCTGTGATGTGTCTCTCAAAATTCACCACAGTAGCTAGGAGAGTTTAGCTGTGTTTTTGCTGAGACAAAAATCGCATTTTCAGACATATAAGGGAAATCACATACTGAAAGCACATAAAGAAGAAACCTGGTTTATAAGACAGCATTATCTCAGGCTAAGTGCAGACAGTATAAGCCAATGTCTGTAAGTCACCCTTGTTCACTATGTTTGGTTTTGTTCCACAGCAGCACCAATGGCATTCTTGCTGAAAGTATCAAAGCAGACAAGTATATAGGGAAGAAAGACTGTCCACTTTAACAGGCTTATGAAAGAACAAACTTAAAGAGTCTACTATTTCTACTCTGAGCTACCTTCTTTGGAATTCAATTCAGCTATGCAGGCAGATCATTTAAGAGTATACTACTATCCACCTCCTTGGGTCAATAAACTTCCATGCTTTGTACTAAACTTGCTCAGAACTCAGTTTAATGCCTATTGACTATGGGGCTTCCTGCACTGGAGATTTCAGCATTTAAGTTACAAGTCAGACAAATCATTCAACAAAATTGATCCTTCTAACCACTTAAAAAGTTTTGCCAGCTGACTCATGCTTGCAGGGATACCCTTCATTAGTGAGGCTGGTATCACCAAGATTAATTTTTAGTTGTCTGCTTTACCTTAATTCTCTTTAGGTTGCTCAGACCACACAAATCCGTTCTCTTCTGCACTACCTTCGCATAAACAACTGGAGACCACATATTGGCTGTATATGGTCCTGGAAACCAAATCATTAATTCAATTCAATTTCAGAGCTAGTGCTTCCCTTCTGAGGGACAACAGTAATAATTTCTTTGAGGTTAAGGCTAAGTGGTCCTGCTGAAAGGGATACCAGACACACCCATTATAAACCAGGGCTTTCTACTCCACTAATTGTAAGATTCTAGAGGGTTAGCTTTTCAAAGAAAAGCCATGTTTCCTGCTCTGTGAAATGCTGCCAACAAAAATGAATTCAAGTCTGCTACGCATGGAATTTAAGGGAGAGATTATGGATGAAGCTAACTTGCCAGCTGCTAGCTTGTTTGGGCTGTTTTTTGTAAATGGCTTTTTGAGAGGAACTTGAAAGTGTCACTGGGCACCATGGTCTCAAAAAACTAAAACAGAAAACAGTCATGGCCAAATCTGTAATCTAGCATTCAATAACTGAAGAATAAGCTGTAGTGTGTTTTCCATCTACTAAAGTAATAAAGGAAGCACTTTCCGCATTTTAAAATCTTACTGGACAAAATATTCAAGACTATTTTATAATATGAATTGTAAGTAGTTACTTTGAGTATTTATTTAAAAAGTTGTCTTTTTTTTTACTGGCAGAAAATTTCACTCATTCTACATATAAAATCACCTATATCTCTTGTTTTCATCTACCACAACTTGCCAACACCTTATGATTCAAAGCTATTCTAGCACTCCACACCTGAATTAAAAGCAACCACTTATCGATCAAGAAAGCCTTTACAAAAATAGACAGAGAGAGCTTCCCAATTTATAGTTTAACTAATATGCACGCACAATATTCACATCAGCCATTTATCACCTGTATTTTCTTGTAATTGCATTTTGTGTTTGTAATAAATTAGTTTCTTTGTGGTTTAATCCTGGAGCCTTTTTTAAAGAAATAATCCTACAGAAACAACAGAAGTAAAAGTTGAAGCATCACTGAAGTGAATGATGCCCGAAGTGAGTGCATAAGATACAGTGAAGGGCATCCAGAAATCACCATGACTATTATTACTACTATTATTAACAGCATATAGAAGCATAATTTTAAAATAGAGTACACAATACATACTTAAAAAGCTTTTTGAAGAGAAATCCTGGTACTTTGAAACCCTCTTCAAATTCAGTGTCACTTTCTTCAGAAAGTTCCTCAGCTGTTTGATGTTCTTTGTCCTTCGAACGCTCTTTTTGCCACCTCCTAGAATGACACAAGGATTCAACATTCAATCATGGCATAGAAAAGATTCCATATAGAAACTATACTGAATTTTTGAACAGGCAAAAAACCAAAATGCATTCTCCAGTGTTATATTTAAATAGCAATCATTTGGAGGAGAGAACTAGGGAAGTAAATGCTCAAAAAACTGCTTAAACACTTTAATTATCTTGATTTATATCCTGACCTAACTAGTCAAAAGGAGAGAGAAAGAAGTCCCTGTTAAATTTTTCCTCAAACAGCTTCCCAAGAGACAGCTACTTTCCCTGATATTTTGAACTACCAACCTGGCAAACAAACTAAAAGATACTGTAAAATATCTCAAGCACTGCTTCAAGTCCTTAAGACTTCAGCCATACTCTTATGTAGCTCAGTCATTTCAAAGCAGGTGCGACTGTCATAGTACCAGAACAGCACCATAACTCCTTTCAGCCTGATAAGAGAAGTGCCTTCTCCGCTACAGAAAATCCCTGTCAGCTAAAACTGCTTAAAACCAAATTTGATTCAAGGTTTCTACCTTGAACTCATCAGTGGATTAAAAAAAAAAAAACAAAACAAACAAAACAACAACAAAACCCAACCACCAACAAAAAAACCCCAAGCAGTAAAAGCCTAGTGTTCTCTTTGTATTTTTTAACTACATAAGCATTCTGGGGGAAATTAAACCAAAGGAGCCTGTCTTCTTAAGGACACTTCTCTGCATTCTCTCATACGAAATGAGGTGAAAACACTAGAAGAGACTTTTCTTGCTGTTAGGTTATTCAAAATCAACTTCCACAGGAACTGCAAACTTATCACAGTGGCAGCATTGATGGAGTTTCTCTTGCCTTCCTGACCACTTAACTCCAGTGAAAGTTGAACTTCCATGCAAAGGTTTCTGCATCTCTGGCAAACTTGTTTAAAAAACGCTTGGGTCAAGAACAAGAGAACAGGGGACAAGTTCAACACTTTGTATATAAATCACACAATCATATGCCCTTTCTCATGAAAGCCAGCTAATTATGGCAGGTTTCCACATCAGCTTTTCACTAGCATCTTTTGAGAAAAAACAGTCTGCCCTTATGGAACCAGTCACAAACTTGGAACTGTGGTATTGTTTTAATAAGTGAAAATAAACACCACCATCTCCAAACATACTCAAGTTAAGTGACTGCCAAAAATGATTGCACTGAAAAAACTAAGACAACACAATGCTGGACAGGTGTAGTGAGCCAGCTTCGCTGGAATAGATCTTAATCTCTTAAATCAGCAAGTTTTCAGAAGCAAAAAACATGATGGGAGGAAAAAAAAGCAGCACATGCAAGGAAAAAAACCAAGAGGGATAGTTTTCAGTTTTCTAACTAAAAACCGATGAGTTGCTAACATTAATAATCAATTGTTCTTATTTCATTATATGAAATTGTGTATCAGGTAGTAAAAAAACCCAAACAACTTACTAAAAATATATAAAGTGTCAAAGTTTTCCCCACAGATACTTTTACCTATCTCTTCTAACACAGGAATAGAAATCTCTACCTTAGACTAGCAGTCTGTTAAATGTTTGGTTTAGGAAAGAAACATTCACGCTCTGGAGTCTGGCAGGCAGATACAATATATTCTAGGGGCATATCATAAAAACGCATTTTTTTTTTTGTTCAGTACTACAATGCTGTGCTATGAGACACAGATGCTCAATTATTATTATGAGTTCTAGAAAAAGATCAATGATTCGGACTGACAAATGTTGACAGTCATTGCTTCAGACTGTCATTACTGGAACTGAGACATCTCAGAACTTAATTATTTTATCTGAGTTATGACAAGACTCAAACCAAGGAAGCATACTCCTACTTACCACACTAAAATCAAAACAGTTGTACATTACAAAGCTTCCGAAGTGACAGCTCAGTAAAGATTCCATGTTAAACTCACGCAGGCCAAAAATTCGTGCAAGAGCTTGCTTCTAATTTTATACTCCAATTTGAACTGTCACTAGCCAACAGCGGAGCTTCAGTCTCCCCTGGGAAGAAACAGATTGCCCTCTAGTGTACATACAGAAAAAGTGATGCAGCAGCAACCAAAAAACCGATTTCTGAGGATCAGCTCGTTGCTGTCCAGAGATTTAGGCTCTTCACCTTAATATAACTCCATATTTCCTGCAAGAACTGTGATTAATGTTGGGATTTCTCTTAAAATTATTAGAAACCTAGAAAAGATGTGTCTCGAATTTGAACTAATAAATCATGCACTTAATTTTCCTAAATACAAGCTTATTTTATATACACTGTATATTACTTTACTGAAGTGTATAATTATACAACCTGTAGTATTGAAGGCTCTAGTACTACTACTGCTTTTCCAGAAGTATGGAGGATTTTTTGCCCTCAACTATCAGTTTACAGAAAAAGCAGCAATTTTTCGTTACCACTAACAACTTTAAAAGTTTGAAGAAGCTATTCAGTTTTTGAAAGGCTGTGAACTTAAGGTAAGGCATTGCATTAAGATATTCTACACTAGAACTTCATTATTTTCTTTAGAAAAGTGTAGATATCTAAACGGCTGAAGCAATGGGAGGACAAACACTATCTGCTAGACCAGAGCAGTCAGTCCGTTGGTCACTCTGGTCCTGTACCTTTCCCCAGAATTGAAACTTTGTAAGGAAAACCAGCAGAAGCTTATATTTGACTTAAGTACACAGAAACATTGACTATTTGGTCACTATATTCCTTACGCACCTCAGTTTAACATCATTAGTATGCATAATAAGTCAGAAAATACAGGTTTTGCTGTAACACCAGAGCCTCTTGAACGTAAAAGTATGACCTTTGAGAAATCTATTTTATGTTGTCCATGGTCACAGACACAAATACAATTTTATCCTGAAAGTGCAGTATGAAAGCCATATATCATACAATTAAATCTTTCTTAATATAAGAATGTATTCTGATACTAAGTCCATTTCCCACTTACTGCAATACCCTAGAAAGAAATTCTGCATTTGAAACAGTAATGAGCACAATTTGATTTTTTTTTTAAAAATACAGTCAGGAACCAAGCTGAGTATTTAATATAGCTTGCATTTGTGAAGTACAATATGTTTTCTATTTTATATAGCTAAGAATCCCTTACAGATTATTCTAATTTGCTAAATTGAAGCATTTAGCATTACTTTTCTGATCTAACTTTTTATGGTCTATATGGGTGGATTTAATTGGAATGTCCTAACAGATGAAATACATGCAGTTAGTACCACAAGTCTCCATAAGTAAATTAAGACTGATGTAGACAATTACACACTTGAGCTTAGAATGAAAGGTGTATTTGGCAAGTGAGCCAAAATATATCTTCATTTGTGTCTTGGCTTTGTCATTTTAAAGAGCAGTTAGGATGCTCTAAGAAAGTATCTTTCAGGAAAGGTAATATTTAATCCTTCTTTAATTTATAACTCTGAAACATGAGATTCAGTGACTCAGATACTTCAAAGACAGCTAGCACATAAAAACTGATCTGATTTGAGAAAAACAACTTATTTAAAAGCAAATTTTACTTTTGGTTTGATTCTTTATATCAATTACTTTGTGCACTCATAACCACAACTTCCATCTTCTCAGCTGCTTGGATGTCACTTGGGATATATGGAAAGAAACAGCTTTGCTTCTGAGCACTTGACAGCAATTGAAGGAATCAAACAACTGTACTTCACAAACTATACAGAATATCCAAGACAATGCAGATACGGCACTTATCTCCCATAACATGTAATTCCTTTGCTGAAGCAGCAGGCAGTTACACACTGACAATTGCTATGGGAATAGTGCCCAAAGGACTGATCATTTTTTGTTTTGACTCCAAGCTATAAACTTATGTAATGTATTAGTGATGTCAAAAATCTAACATATAAACTACTTACTTCATAAGCAACCAAAATTACTTGGTTATACATACACTTTGCATTTCAGTAGATGTAAAGGAAAACTTTTAACATGCAAAAGAAAAATAAATCTTGGTAAGTTGCAGTTTTCACATCTGCAAAATCCTGAGAATAATACAAGAAAACCATGCAGCAGTTTTCTTATTGAGAACAAAGAAAAGGTTCATTTCCTATATATTTAACCTGCATACAGGTTACTTTAATTTTGTGATCCTATGCAAAAGAAGCTGAAACCAATCGCATTTTCACTCATTCCATAGCCTTTAAAGCAGCTGGCTCTGCCATGAGCTGAACATTCCACGAGGCAGAAGGCAACAAGTCAAGATTCCACCAGCACGAGTTCAGAACACTTGTAGACCAGGGTGGTCACTGTTGAGTATGACAAAATTTACATCAATAATACACATG
>JAVHNF010029998.1:13929-25645 GCA_034783455.1 Micropsitta finschii | reverse complement strand
AAGAAAAGAAAAGAAAAGAAAAGAAAAGAAAAGAAAAGAAAAGAAAAGAAAAGAAAAGAAAAGAAAAGAAAAAAAGAGAAAAGAAAGAATTCGATCACTGGAAATACATTTCCAAATCCCAGAAAAAAAAAAAAAAAAAAAGAAAAAAAAAATTGGAGAGCTCTCATCAGGATCCAATAGGGGTCTTTCAGTTTACTAAGAATGGACGTACCCCATCCCTTGGTAAAACTACTTGCATCAAACTACCAAAACCTCAGCAGAACAATTAGTCAGCAATCAAGCAATCGGGTGGAAATCCAGGCCTGTGAGCTAGAATCCGTCCTGCCGGGCTGGCATCACCCACATGACCTGCTGGCTCTGGCTGTCTGCAAGCTCACATCCTTAAAAGCAGTTAGTCCACTTAATATGAGTCAGTGGAAATGAATCATCTACATAATAGTTAGTCACCTAAATACCTTTGCAGATCAAGGTCTTATTTCAAAGAAGGGCATTACTGACCATTTCTTGTCATGGGAACTGGGACTTGTCACAATACCAGCCACAGAAGGTCTCCAGCTGAGCAGCTTTATTTGGAAATGACCATGCCTACGGCAGCAGTCACTTTTGTGAGCGAATGTGCATGTTTACTATTAGTTAACAGGGAAACATTAGAAGAATTCTGAAATATGGAAAGATTTTTGCCATATCATGTGTTTTCATAATAGAAAGTTTGTCCACAAACACAGTCCTCCAAAAGAAAAGAAAGAAGTATGACTCAAGGAAAAGAGCATCCAGGTCAGAACAGAAAGCAAGCTGACAGCCCTGTGAACCCAAAACAGCCCCCAAGAAGATCTGTCTGCCAGCAGAGCCAGCCATGGCGTCAGCCAAAGAAGTCTGCCACAAATCCAGACACGGCTGCTGGAAAAACACATTCCAGGTCCTATACACCTCTGCCAAGTCCACCCCATGATTATAGCCATGGACTTTAGAGAACCCAGAGGAAGAAGGTGAAAAGGAATAGGATCAACATTGCCTACACTGGGAAGAGGCAGTGCCAAAGCAACACTGAAATTACCAGTAAGTCCCATTTTACTTTGTTCTTCCACTATTTTAAAGCAGAGTCTAGCTAAAGTCTTTCAAAGTTTAAAGGAGATTTTGTCATTTTTGGCAGCAAATGCAGCTTTCTTAACAAACATGATAATGGCCTTACATTACATGGCCTTGTGCTCCAAAGGATTCCAAAGCATTTTACAAACTTAAGCTGATACATGGCCAATGTACACAGAGACCTCTTCATCCACCACTGAAACGTACTCAGCCTCTACAACAACCTGTTATAAGTGCTCCGCAAAGCACAGAAGCTCTCTGCATTATTTTAGGTTAGGATGTGATGACTGCTTTTCTTACTGAATCTGAATGAGAAGGTGGAACATAATTATGTGAGCAGAAATTCAGTTGCACACAACACTTCAACTCATATTCCTTCAGCTCTCACCTACTCTGAAACTCCTGTTACAGTGCCTTTTAGTGCTACAGTTTGATGACAACCTTCATTTTCAAAAGCCTCCTTCAGTAATGTCCTCAGGTACATTGTTGGATTCTCCTTCCCCTCCAACTGGTGCATTAACTGGATCCATACCAACGCTTGTTCCTTCACAAAGGTGTCTCACCACAGCTTTCCAACCAAACTCAACTTCTCATACAGCAATATATCAAGGCCAATAGAATTCTGGGTGAAGTTTTGCAGATCTCTTTCCTTTCAGCTATTTACTGCACATATGATGCTTTCTTTCATAAGCACTGCTGGATTTTAACTGTCTTCGACAAAAAGCCCCCAACTTCGTACTGCATTTCACAAGCAGCACAAAGTTTTCAGAACCACTATCTACCTGTCTGTAATAGGAGCACTACTCTCAGCCTTGCTTCCCTTTCCTAATTCAACAATAAAAATGGTCATTCTCACTCTAATGTCTGTATTAAGCCTTTCCAAAGTCAGAACACCAAATTACTTAATCCTTTAAAAAACAGTTCACATAGTTAAGCAAATTTGTGCAAATGCCTACAGAGACTGAGGGATTTTGAAGGGCAACAAACCATTTAATAAAGGTTTTCAGACTCAAAGCCATCCCAACTTCATGCAATGCTGACTGTGGCTGCTATTTTAAAAGCATCAGCAGAATTCCACGCTTTCAAACTTCACCTCCAAGACAGGAATACAGGCACCTATTTCTGTTAGTAAATGTTAGTAAAAAAAAAAAGCTTTCTAATTCCAGTTGCTTTCAGATTTCTCTTTTTTCTATCTATGTCCCTGTATTCTCTGGTAACAGGGCTGATTTTTACAACTGTCACTCATGCTGCATGCAATTCTTGCCCCTCCGGGCCACCATGGACTTCTGTCAGAATAATCAGAGTAAGCTTTTGGAAACAGACAGTATCTTCTAAATGTAAAATGTTTCTGTCCACATGCAACAAATATTAGCTTCCTGTCTGACTCTGAAGCTTCCATCCTAACTAACATTCAGCAGAGAGTCACATCCATTTCAGTACACCTGAAAGTGTCACACAGTCTGCATCCAAGTCTACATTGTGCATCCAAGAACAAATCCAGGCCTTCTTTGATAGTTGATGAGCTGTCGCTTCACACGGATCAGGCAGGAAATCCGTTATGCTCTAGCACAAGTGAGAAAAATATAACAAAATTGACTATAGCTGCCTTAGGAAACTTCTATAAATTAGGTACAAGCTAGTCTTGAGAAACTGCTTTCAAAAGCTCACACATCTTAAGAGACTTGAAATAAAACTATTTACCTTTTAACTACGTCATTACACATCTAGTAAAAGCAAGTAAATGTAATAGAGTTGAGCCTGTCAGTCTCAAGCTAGGTTGAATTTCAGTGCTCTTATTTTCCTTACAAACCTTCTTATGTTCGAAAAGTGAAGAGAATGTGCTAGAACTGAATCACTTAGTCTTACTTCCTGGGTCTTTAAATCACATCTAGCTACCCCTGTGCTGGGCCCAGCAAGCTGAGCTCAGCTAAGGCATCTGCGACTGGTGCTGGTAAGTCCAGCACACAGATCTAGCGCCGGGGGTCTGGTTTGATTTGAAGATGTCCAGAGATGGAGACATTAACATTCCCCACAGTGGTATTTTCCAAAGGCTAATCTTTTCCCTGTTAAAAACTTGTGTCTTATTACCAATATGACTTTGTCTGGTTTCAGTTTCAGGCCATTGGTTTTCATTATTCCTTGGACATATAAACCTGTTCATAATCATACACATATACAGAGAGCCCTGACAGTCCTATCATGTCTTCTCTATGCTCCGAATAGAAGGCAGACTAGCTTGTGTGTTGAAAACTGGAAAGCCCAGCTAGGGATAAGATTGCAATGCAAAACAAACACCCCAAACTTCTTTTTTTTAAGAAGACAACATCATCCACAAACACATGCACTACTTTGGGACTGCAGTCCTTCCTTGAACTCACCACCAGCTCCTTTCTGGAGAGCTGCCTCCACAGAATCCCTACCCACAGCAGCTAGTGGCAAAAATACTTTTCCTGCTCCAGTTTTTCTTGATGGGGGATCCAGATTTATTCCTCAGTTTGCACATTTCAAAGAGAAACATACAGTGCCAATCTCTTCCAGTGCTTCTTTGTTGGACTGCCACTCTCATCTGAGGTGCCTGCAGAAAATCACACCAGCATTTTAATGAGGAATTCAGAGAAGTTAAAAGACCTTTCCATTGATGTTTAAATTTCACACAAACAGCAGGCTGCAGCTGTAGCCTTTGCTGCCTATGGATAAATGTATTATTTTAGAACATGGCCAAGACCTCCTTGTAGGAGGTCCTGCAGGAGTTGAGCCAACAAGCGATTATGAAAGGCAGCCTGAAGAACATTCGACACTGTTTTCTGCCTACGCTTAACAAGCACCTCGCAGTTTGGGCCGCAGTTTGCACGACTTTGGCTTTTAGAAAATATGAAACACCTTAGTAGATGGATTTTACGTCTAGAAGATTCCATCTGAGGCACTGAACCCACCCAATTTTATTACTTATACTTTCAAAAGGTTGGGAAAATCTTCAAAGTTGCATCTGAAGAATTCATGAACTTACCCTGAAAAACATACCTGGAACTTTGGCATCCATGCACATTTTTTAAAAAAATAAACACAGACAAAATACCTACTCTTCAAATAAATCTCACCAGACTTGTTTCTTAAGCAAAAATTAGTGAATTTTATTCATTATTATGTATTTCATTTCCTTTGAATAAACATGCCTTTATTTACTACCTCTTGAGATATCATTCAGTATGTCCCACACAGCCCTAGTCTGCCTTGTGATTCAGTAAGACCCTGACAGCAACTGAGAACATTTGAGACAAACAAAAGCAAAGAGAAGAAGCTGCTGAAGAGAAGGGCATCTTCTGTTTCAGGACAGAAGTTGAGACCACTGTTAGGAACTCACTTCTTTCTGAGGACTAGAGACTGATTGCCTCCTTCTCCACTTCTTTTTTTATTATTTTAAAAAGACATAGACAGCTCACCTACAAATGGACTCAGATAAGTGATGACAAACACCTCAATGTCTATCTTATACACTGCATTGTCATAAGTCTCAAATTCACAGCACTGAAGAGTCACTGGTGTTCCCTACACTGTGCCCAGGACTATCAGGCAGGTGAACAACAGACGGATAACTGGGACCGTACTGGGAAACCAATAGAAAATGTTGCAGAGAAGTCTCTTATACTCTCTCCATTTGGGATTTTAATTTTGGGTAAAACAGTACAAACAGACCTGAAAATATTTATTAGAGATGAGCTCTGGTCTCCCTCAACTAGTGCTCACTTCTTTCTATACAAAGTTATCTGTCAAGGTCCATGAAACTTGCATTTATTTCTACAGAGCAGCCCACCTTCAAAAAGCAGATTAGAAACTGCCCCTTTTCACCATAAGCCAGTCAATACTCTTCTCCTTCAGTGCTCTTCTGAGGGACGAACTGACCTAGGTTTCCCATTCCCTAGCAATGACTAACACCTTATTTGTAAAGTGGTGCTGACAGCTGGTTTTGGTCCTGACCTCACTAGTATTGTTTTGTGTTGGATGTGGCTTAGACACACTTCCTAGGTTGGCTGACTCCAAGGTGTTCATCAGAGGAGCACCACCAAGTCTGAAGATCCTCAAGTAATGGAGATGATGAACCCAAACAGAAAAGGTAGAAAGGGTGGAGAATCTAAGGTTTTCATTTGTAAATTTTGACCACTGCACCGTACAGCCTGTGCTGATGTGCTGTCCTTACTGACTGCATTTAGATACATCAGAATTGCTTGCAAAGGTGTTTTCTGCAGCATTTCCTGCTGCTTGCAGCTTTAGCCCAGAGGGACTATAGATACCAGTGCATCAGAGGAACAGTAAGGAACTATAAAGCCTTTTACAACATGCTGCCTTGGTGCCTCAGAAAAACAGGTGTTCATTCACAGGAGGAGATCAATAGCAGTATGGGGGCAAGGGACAAAACAGATGAAGCAAAGAGGGGAAGGAAGCAGAAAGTAGGAAGAAGGGGGAAAAGGTACATAAATGATACGCAGATCATAACAAGCTTCCACACAAGCTTCTTGCCACAAATGAGAAAAGAAGAAATTAGAAGCTCCCTCTGAAACCATTAAGGAAGAGAGAGCCTGGATAAACAATCTAATGCATGAGAGGAAAGGCTGGACTTGTGCAGGCCCTCAGCATTTAACTAGGAATGGAGCAGCTTGACTCTATCCAAGAAAGAGCTCTGAGGCTAAAAAAGAGGATGGCGGACAATATATACCATGGAGACCTGTAGCATTACTAGCCCTCCTTTCAGAGATTTGAGCCTGGCAGCAGATATCTAGGGAATCAAACACTTCAAGGACAACATGCACAAGAGAGCAAGACTGCCGCAAGGCCAGTTACTAAGGAGAAATCCAGACCAAGAGAAGTCAGCGAGCCAGATGATGATGTGAGGAAAGAGCTCAACCTCGCCCACATGTAATGAAAACAATAACATCACATTTTGTTGGGCTTGTCAGCTTCCCAGCATTGCAACACTCCTTGTCCTCTGGTATGCAGCATCACATAATATGTCTAATTCAACAAATTAAGGCGAAGAACAATCTCATTTGACACTGTTGTTTCTAAAACTATGCATTGCTAAATTAAGAGTGCAGCTTTTCAACAAAGCTGCTGTGCTCCTCAACCTGGAAAATGAATTATTGCAAAAATACCTGCAAGAACCAGGTAATGATTCCCACCACCCTACTGCAAAGCCTGCAGTTTTCAGGGCTTGGCTTAGTTATTCAGTTATTCAGGTTAGCCCAGGAACAGGTTAGCTCTACACTGCTTTAAATCATCGTTCTAGAATTCAAATACAAGATTCAGCAATTTGTTTCTGCTCTGCTTTCCTTGGATGTGTTGCTAAACATATTACAGCTGAAAATAAACTAAAACAACTGCTAGGCTGTGGCGGTGAAACTAAAAGCAACTGAGCATATCTTCCAAAGTAAGGTAAATAATATATGGAACAAGTTAGGTCAAGTATGCTTGACGATTCTCCATTGTGGTGCTCAGACTGTTACTTATTACGCTGTTCACAGCTGTTAACTGCCAGCTTACCTTGTTCTCTCTTCTTTATTTACTTTTTTCACTTGATGTGGAATACCAGGATACCTAGTGTTTTCAAGTTCAGAGAGAGGGATGAAAGTGTTCTTTTCTTAAAATGTTCTTTTTTGTGCATGTACGTAATGCCTAAAGCAGGACTGTAATGGAAATTATGGTTAAAATATTTTCTAGAGGAAAAGGTCAGCTTAAGTAAAAAAGGATGATCTCATATTTCTGACAGTTCAGATACAAGCAAATCTTAGCACCAATAAGTTATGTCATCTGTTAAATTCATGTAAGCAGAATGCCTCTGTACATTTTGCACTGTTATGACAAGGCTGTAGAGAACAGGGGTAAATATTCCATATGAAATAGCTATCTAGACAGGGTTACTTGTATCTATTCTTATCTTAAAATAAATAAAAATTAAAGCCGGCATGGTTTTCTGTTCTGTCTGCAGAGACCTAAGCTCTGCCACATTAAACAACATAGTAAGCATAAATTTATATTTGACCAGAATGACGCTGAAAATTATACTTTGGTATCTTACTCACTGAGATACCATCCATCCTGACCTTGGCTATAGCTTTATATTTTACACACCATTACTGTCATAGTAACAGACAGAGCCAACAATAATTTGCTCATACAATTTACAATACATTGTCTCCCAGCCACACTGAGGGCTCTTTAACCATCAGCAGATGTCTCATATTAGCTATACTTGAACAAAGCAGAATCTATTCGGCCCTAAAGTCCCTATGGTTGCTTGGCTGTGACTTGAGCTTAGCCCATGGCTAATTTAGTGTTCATATCACTGTAACTAATTACAGCATGGCTGAGGAGTTTCAGAAGTTTCAGCCCACAACCTGCTGCCTAAATTTCATGCATTTCTCCCACCCCCAGCATCTGAGTTTTAGGAGCCCAGCCTCAGAGAGGCTGATCAGCAGCTAAATACTGTAGCTGCTCTGTGATGTTTTGTCCTCTGAATTGTTTCTATGTAAATACTATCCAAAGCTTCTTTCACCACACCCTTACAAGCATTAAAGGTCACTTTTTAAGTGGTCAATATTTGTGCTTCATTATCGAGTCACAAAATCTTGAAATCTATATATTCATGTTGACATTCCTAAAACAGAAACTAAAGTAAAGGAGATATAACAACATCACTGCTGTCTCACATGAAAGACAGAAGAGCTATGCTGTAGGCATGGATGTACCCCAGGAGGCAAAGGCATTAAAGAAAGAGGAAAGCAGACTGAAAAAGAGGCAGCTCTTTAGTTCCAGGTTTACCTCCAATGTAGCAATTCAAATGTATCTGGCACAGTGCAATAAAGGACACAGCTATCATTACATGTTTTCTGGGTATAAAGCCATCTTGACCTGGTGAAAACTCTCAGGTAGGATCAACAAATGACTAAATGAAGTTGTCCATGAACTCAAATCCATTTGGGCAGAAAAGCTGTGTGACTGTGTAAACTAAGAGCTACAACTACTATTTTTAACAGCTGAAGCTGGCAGAGAATTATCTCTCCAGAAAGTTCCCTAACCAACCTTTGCTTCGTATCAAAAGAATATGAAGAAAAAGGAAACAGAATATGCAACAAGCTTTATTTTGTTGTTGTTGCTAATTTTTGCTCCTTTAGTTTTCAGAATAAGAACTAGGGGACAAGAAACAAGGAAGGACTGAAACAGATAGGGTTGACTTAGGTAGCCTGTATTTTCCTCTGCCTAAGTGATCCTTCTTCTATCAGTAGTTCCTTGCATGTTTTACCCCGTGTACAGCCTTGTCTTTTTAATACCTGCATCTTGTCATTTGTTTCCCTTCCCAAGATCCATGATATCCCTCCTGGCATCTAGCTGTTAAACCTGCTGCGGAAACACAGTGTAGAACATGGGGTTCATAAAGCTCATTGGCTGTTCTGATGGTGTGGCTCTGTAGCCCAAAGATTATGCTTTTAAGTCTGACACTGCCAACCTGCAAGGCAATTGTATGGCTGTAAAGGAGTGCTATTATGCTCACTAGAGAACAAAAATTTAGGTTCAGAATTTCCCCTTCTTCTTCTTACTGCTTCCATAAGAGATAGTATTTCTCTAAGCTGATCCCCAGCTGCTTTATTAGCCCCTTGAGTCCATTGCCAGATAATACATAACCCTAAACAGCCTTAAGTTTTCTGGAAGTTCCTCCAAGGGTCTAGATGCAGGAACACTGCATCCCAGAAAAAGGCAGCCTTACACTTCCTCCCCTGGGTGCTTTTTTTTTTGCTCCTTGGACATAGTAGAGCATCCGGACTTTGCATTTCATTTTTTTTTCTCACTGCTTCCCTTTCTGCAGTCCTGATGCATGTCGGGCCTCCTGCCTCTTCGCAAAATCCAGGTGAATTTGCTGTAAAGTTAGACTTTGGTCTAATTACTTCAGACCGGATGGTTAATCTTCTGCTGCTTCTCTTTGAAAGATCACAATGCCTGAACCACCAAGCACTGGCAATGCTTCTCTGGGAACTTTTGTTCTTATATAATAATACCCATATTAGCTGTGATGGTTATGAAATGAAGGACCTTACCCCTCTTCCTAAGCTGGTTTTGCTTAGCTCTAACATGCCTCCAAATTTTCTGAACTTCAGGGTAGTAATTGTCATCAAAATAGATAATTTTGTTCTTATACAGCTCTTCATTGTTCTTCCCAGCTGCCTGTAAAAAATTGTTGCTGAGTTTGATAATTCTGGAAACAGAAAACTACATATCTTAGCTGGATCTGGGGATGGTTGTGCTTCTGCTCTATAAGGTCTTTATATAATACTATCAAAATGCAAGGATTGTGTAAGTGACAGAGGCAACATTCACACATTTTTGTTATTTTCTTCATTTTTAGGAATGCCATAAATCCTGTCATTGCTTCTCCTTTGAGTGTTTTCTAAATCACCACATTTTGCTCTTTGGAGCCTGTTCTGTTTTACCAGGAAAAATGAGATGTGTGTTCCCTGCACAAGGTTAATCGATAAAATCTTTACAATCTCTTCTCATCTGGCCAGCCTCACTGTAATTTCAGTAACAGTGCTAGTCAACTCACTCAGAGAAGCAGTTTAATCTTTCTGAAGCCTTTTTACTTCATTTCCCCATTCTTTTACTCTTTGTTGCTAACCCGTTTGACTCTATTATCAAAGCTTCTGATAGCCAGTGGTTTCAACAAAAGCCCAAGCTCTTCAAGTCAAGTTATCTGGTGAAAATCTCAGCTTTTAAGAGTGTCTGTTATTCCTCAAGGGTGTGGAAGAAAACTTTGAAAATATGTCATAATTTACAGTAAAGATTGAAAAAACAGGATACAAATACCTCCAAATGTGTACTGTTTCTAAAAATTCTTCTTCTTAACCTTGTGAATTCTGGGGCTTGATTCATGATTTTGGAATGCCTGAGACTGGCAGTACTATCTGTTACCAAAAGTATAACAAATTTTCTTTTTGGCCAGCTGAGTACTTCAGGAGAGTTCTGGACAAGAGTTATCCTGCATCTTGCTGCTTGAGCCAGCTACCTTCCCCAGCAGTGCTTACTTAATACCATGCTTTCTTTCCTCTTCCTTTCTGATGTGAGAGACCCTTACACAGTTTCCCAAGTCCTTTCACATCTTTTCTCCAGCATCTAAGTGTTCACGTGGGTGAAGTGAGGCAGGCAACCTTTATTTTAAAAACATACAATACCACAATCATATTTACACATTCATCTTTTCAGCTCATATACAGAAACACATCAGGAAAGTGGGTGATTGGGCACAAGTGCAGCAATGAATGCTCAAAGACAGGTAGTGTTTGTTTCTGCCAAGCTATTTGGTGCTTGTGCCAAATACCTCACCACAGCCTGAGATGTGATAAAGCTGAATTTTTTTTGAGAATACTGAGGAAGGATGCAACATTACCCTTAAAATTAAAACAGTGTATTAAGTATTATTTTTAATTTTCTGATTCTGAGAAAAGTGAGTCATTTATGCAGGGTAATCTTTATGACTGTAATTGATTTTTCTTTAATTGGCACTTTTACTGTATTTTATTTGTCCACACATATCCGACAAATTGTAGGGAACAGGAATTGATAAGGTGCAGAAACCTGCAGCAGGATACCAGAGTTGTTTTCATCAGTAATATTGGTGTACTAAAAATATCTACACTTTTTTCAGTCCTTACACTATAATATTTGAGCACCTGAGATTTTATAGTCATAGCATACTAGTTTTTTATAAAATAAGATTAAATTATGGATGCTAGAAACAACAAAACAAGGACAGTGAAAAATAGCTAATCAAACATAAGTCAAAACTAAACTTCTTACTTCTTTTTTATCATGGCCTAAAGATTACTGCATAGGCAGGTAACTTAAGTGTGTAACAGGGTTTTAAAATAAAAATTGCTCTAGACAGACCTGAAGAATAGAAAGCTGGGTTGTTAAACACTGAAAACAGTGCGAACCAGAAAGCATGAAAAGTTATCTTAGGTAAGTCTGTAAATAGTATTTTGAAATACATCTTAAACAGAACTGGGAATCATTGCAGAGATTTGCAAGGTAGGTTAGGCTGGTTTATCCTGAAAAATTCAGGTGAGTCTACAAGTCTGGGTAACATGAAAGGTTCAACTATGCATTGCATCTTCCACTACAAAGCACTAGGAGCCATCAAACAGAGCTAGTAACTGGAGTTACGTTTGAAACAGAAAAGGCGGCAGCAGCCTGTGAACTTCTGCAGCTCCTTGACAAAGGGTATTGCAAATAAGGCACATGCACATCATCACAGGGGGAGAGAGGAAGGTACAACACATACTGGACATACTCACTGAAGATTACAAAATAGCCGAACTACAATGGATCCAGGAAATCTCCTGAGATGACAGGACAGTTGATTCTGGGAGAGTTGGAGCACTACCAACACATCCTTGTTCTGTTCCTGGTCATTCCTTACACCTGCTTACAACCACTGTTGGAGCCAGGATGATGTTAAAAGGGTCCCTTGCTCCGAACTGCTAAAGCAAATCTAAAGGTTTAATGACTTCAACACAGATATTGTGCATTTGTATCAGCCTACTGGGCCCCTGAGCAATCCACTGCAGTGATTTTGCCAAATGACTTC
>JAVHNF010029994.1:0-12226 GCA_034783455.1 Micropsitta finschii | reverse complement strand
GAAAATGGGGGTTATATTTCCCTTTTTCCAGTCATCAGGAACTTCACCTGACTGCCATGATTTTTCAAATATGATGGCCACTGGCTTAGCAACTTCATTCGCCAGCTCCTTTGGGACCCACGGATGGATTTCATCAGGTCCCATGGACTTGTGCACATTAAGGTTCCCAAGATGCTCTCAAACCTGATCCTTTCCTACAGTGGGCCTAAGGTCTTCCATTCTCAGAGTCTCTACATTTCTTTTCCCAGGCTTGAGCAGTGTGTTTAGAGCACTTGCCAGTGAAGACTGAGGCAAAGAAGCTATCGAGAACATCAGCCTTCTCCAAATCCAGGGTAGCCAGTTGTCCTGCTAGCTTCCAAAGAGGGCTCACATTATCCCTAGTTTGCAACATACCTATAGAAGCCTTTCCTGTTATCTTTGACATACATGGCCAGACTCAGTTCTAACTGGGCCTTAGCTTTCCTGACCTGATCCCTAGCTTGCTGGACAAAGTTCCGGTATTCTTCCCAGGTAGCCTGTCTTTGCTTCCACCTTCTATAAAAAGGGACATTTTACAAGTGCATGTAGGAGACAAGAAATAATGGCTTTAAATTAAAAAAATTGTAAGATTTAAATTAGATATTAGGAAGAAATTCTTTGCTATGAGAGTGGCGAGACACTGGAACAGGTTGCCCAAGGAAGTTGTGGCCTGCCCCATCCCTGGCAGTGTTGAATGCCAGGCTGGACAGAACCTTGAGAAACCTGGTCTAGTAGAGGGTGTCCCTGCCTGTACCAGGGAAGGTGGAACTAGATGATCTTGAAGGTCCCTTCCAACTGTAACCATTCTGATTCTCTTTAAGAACACAACTGCAACACTGGCATCAAATAGATCGAGGCTATTTAGAAGACAAGGAAACAAAAAGAAAAAACTAACAAAATCAAAACCCATCAGTTATGTCTGTACCACAAATCCTCATGTAAATCAAAGATCTAAGATAACCTCTGCTCAGAGACAAAGGAACTCAGATACCACACATTGTGCCCTCATCTATTCCCTCTGTCCTTTTTTCCATCATTTTATAGGCATTTGTGCAAAATTTTGAAGTATGTATCTTTGTTCTTGTATTCACCCTTATATAAAGGTATTCTATTTTTGTGCTTAAAAGATCTATCATCAGTTATCAAACAGTGGTTTGATGACCGAGCACAAAGGCCTCCCACCTTTATAAACCAGGACAAACAATTTGATAGGTATGCAGAAGGCTGGCTGAGATACAGAGGCCTGACTACATACTTGTCAGATACCCAAAGACAGAGGTGTTGCCCTCACAGACTTGCCTGTGCACTAATGCCTTTGTCCTATATAGGTGAGGGTTTTTTTTTGTTTGGTTGGTTTGGGTTTGTTTTTTTTTTTTAATAGAAGACTAACAGAAAAAAAATCCACAATGCAATTAAGTGGAAAGTTACCAAGATTAAAACAGTTACTTCTTCCAGAATCATACTTCTCCTCCCAGTGGAGGGAGTAGGGTAATCTCAGCTGGTAAAGACAGAGACTGTACTCAGGGCCAGCCTCTCCCTGAGGCTTAAGTAAGCATGACAGACCAGGAACTTTTCACTACTAAAGTAATTTTTGCATGAAGTTGTACCACTACGAAAAGCCCAGTCCACAGTATAAACTGGAATGCAGGTACATGTCATCCACACACTGTCAAGGTCACATTTGCCTTTAGTCTTCAGACCATGTGAAGAGCACTGCTCATACTGTTATGGGTCAAGACTGCTTATGTATGGAAGCCTGACCAGTGGGACAAGTGTTATGAAAGCAGAGAGCATAAATATATATGCTATCTGCATATTCCTTCTAGAACTTTGAGAACACAGACCTTCTAAGAAGCAGTTTTCACTGACACATTTGTACTTCGTCCACCCAGGCAAAACCAGCTCAGTGTTTCAGTATAAGACTCTTTGACTGCTTGCAAACAATGACAAAAAACTCATATCAGAGGTGGACAACAACCACCTCCTGTGTGAGCTCATCCCTAAAACTTCTCTGAAACAGCTCCTCCATTTTTCCCATGCTGCCTTAACACTTACTGTAAACCAGGAGAGTTTCAGAAGGATAAAATGCTGCAGTTAAAAAAAGGGAACAGTAATTCTATGCTCCAGGCATTTGCATGGACAGCTGAGTCAAGGTCTTCAAAGCAAGTTATCCTAAAATCTTAGTAACTGAGGCATACAGAGAAGGCTATTTTATTCCTCATACTTTTTGTTTCACCTCATTTACCATCAAAATACTGTTTACATTTCAGTCAGCAGTATATTTGTGCAAAATAAAACAGTCTTGCATTTTAGATGCTTCTGGATGTTTGCTAACAGTTATAGAAAAATACACCCAGCTGTTAGGAAAAAAAAAACCAAACCCAAACAACACTGAGGACATTCTCACAGCTAATGAGTTTGCTCTTAATGTAAGTCTCATGGAGGTTAAAAAACACTACATGTTCAATGACATGACTGCAGAGCACAAGACATTAATCTTTCCTTCCTTAATTAAGGGAAAGGAATTTAAAAGCTGACATGCTACTATACGCTAAACAAAGGTCTGGATTTTTTTTTACTAGCTCTAGATGTCAGCAACAGAGCCTGAACGATTTAGTGACCCATATCAGTTAGAAAGGGCTTGAAGCAATAGAATTTATTACTCAGGTCAAGTTAAAATACTTAATCATTAGGGCTGAGAGCCGTTTGGCTCACCTGAGATACCTACTAGCTGATCCACCAAATTGCTCTCCTACCTACTGCACAGAGCCTAATGACCACCAAGTTGTCAGTGTTCTGACACAACTAAAAACCTGTACTGAATTGCCTCCCATAATCCTGCTCTAATTTACACCTGCTGAAGTCACTAGTATGAGGAGACAGAAAATCATTAGCTACACTTGTTACTCAATTTAGAGTGGTTTATGAGTCCAAAGGAAGTATTTAGCAGGTACTTTATCCCTTCACTCGATTACAACTGAAAGACTTTTTCCCCTTTCTTGTATCCTTGTTCTACAATTTTATTCATTCATACGTTGCCTGACAACAAGTTACCACTAAGTATCTCCTTGGCTAGCAGTGCTTCAAAATAACTTCTTGCATGAGCTATTTTTACAAAGCCACTTAGAATTGACTAGCAAAGCTATGTGGGAACAATGTTACTATGTTTGAGCCGCAAAGGAAGCTAAAGTTATTAGGAATCAAACCTATTATTAGGAAAACATTGACTTCTAGGAAGTTTTAAAGCTCAAAATAACTGCAGGTAAAGCTTTAAAGCTTCATCTTCATTGCAGAATTTTACCTTTATGACAGATTAAAACATGTAGCATTGCAAACATTATTCAGTAGTTGAAGAAATAAAACAGATTGGAAATGCAAGTGACCATATGAACATCACATGTTGACCAAAGCTAGTAAGTTAAACGGTTCCTTTCCTCTGCATGTAAGAGTCAAGTTGAACTAACCCAGCCTTAATCATATGATGTATAGTCGGTCACAGAATGAACACTTCTGCATCCTTCAAAGCTATAGAAAGAACTGCAGTAGTTTAGTTGCATGCCTAGGACTAACAAGAATATTCCTGAGGCTTTACAAAGCAAGCCTCTACACTATCTGGTTTTAACTTTTTAAGCTATTCTTGACTTAAGACATATATCACAGGAGATGCTGCAGGTTTTTCATACCTACAACTGAATCCTGACACACATATTTACCCTTACTCAAATTCTACAAATACAGAACTGTAAAGCAATGCTCTATTAAAGACATTGCTTTTATGTTTACTGAATGAAGAACAGCCTTTTACAAAAAGCGTTATTATTGAGGACATTCTGTATACTCCTTTACAGATCAAGTTTTCTGCCAGACTTATTGTAAACCCTTGTAGAAATGACCAAACCTTGGTTACAGCATAGTTCAGTGAATACAAAAAACCCCAACATTTAATTCTCCACTGCTGAATGGAGAAATAGAGGCTTAAAAAAACCCAACAAAAAAAGCAAACGAGGAACCAGTGAATGTGTGTTACAAGCCATAATGCATGTGTCCTCGTCTTTCAGGGACACTTCAAATTAAGTCTGATCTGTGCTCAAGCACTGAAACAGTGGTTCCTAAACTTGCAGTAAAAAAAAAAAAAAAAATACAACCAAGAAAAAACAAAAACAAAAAAAATCCCCAAACAACAACAACAAAAAAAAACAAACAACAAAAAACCAAAACAACCAACCCAACCAAACACATTTTTTTTATTCTTCTCATTGCAAGAACCTAGAAGTAGTGTTTCAAACCATGAAAACCCAGAGCTAGAACACACTGCTGAAGCTCTTCAGCATGAGGACTACTTTCTCACTAGGTATAGCCTATGTGCAAATATCACGAATATGAAGAGCTGAAACATTTGCATAATAACTTACTGTGTAAGTGATAGCTGCCAACATTCCAATCACAGTCAAGGAACTAATGGAAAATGAAAGAGCTGTCAAGCCATCTGCAAAAAAGATGAAAAGAAAAGCCTGTTGAAAATTATTGCAGTAGAGGTAACAAGAACATTTCTTCCTGTATTTGTTTCCTGAAGGTATTTAAGTTTATTAGATTCAATAAGAAAAATTGATACATAGTTACCAGCCACATCAACTCAGATGAAAAATGCACCTAGAACAGCTTTTTGCCAGCAGTAGATCCTCATCCAGTACTGCAAGCAGGACAGCAATCTTACCTTTTCTACAAGTTCACACGTGACACATTCAGTCACACAGTCGAATAGCCATTTACGAAATTGCTCCCATAGCTGTCTAATGCCTCTTCAAGATTTATTTCTGGCCTCCACAGAGTGCTTTTTGCTATTTACAGATACATTTTCACTATTTACAGATACATTCAGGACAGTTCATCTTGGGTTTGCTTGTCATCACCTGATTTCTCAAAATAAAGCACTATCCAAAGAATCAGGCAAGCATGGATCCTTCATACAACAAAACCAAGCCAGACTGCAGGCCTTAGCTACACTCAGACCATGCACATCCAGTTGTACAAACTGGAAGAAGGTCATGGGACTAAAGAGCTACAATAGCCTTACTATCACTCTAGAAATAAAAAAGGATAGTAAAAGGGAAGTGTTACTAAACTCATAACCAAACTCCCTAAATCCTACTGCATACTTTTTCACAACATCCATTCTTTAACCTCGCCATGCAGGACAACAGGACAAGCTGGTTTTTTTTTATTTATAGTAGTATGGAAACTTATAGTAGCTACTGCAGACATTAACTTGAAGCAATCAATTCCATTTTTGTACCCAGTCACATCAACTGAGCTACTCTTTAGTGTTCTGCTCCATGTCCTTTCCTCCTTTAGAGTTAATTCAAGAATTTACAGTACAATAACTTTTATTCCTACTCACACATAATTACTGGTAGTTTTCATTAGCTTGTTTCCATTCTTTTCCTGAACACAGGTTCAAACATTTACAAATTCAGAAATCCTATTACAGTTATTCTCCATGAGAAGCATCTTTCTTCTGACCAACTCTACAGGCCCCCTTTCAAAAATACTAAAACCTAATAGAATAGGCACAACCAAATCCAACTTCCCAGCTCAAATCTTTCCTTTGCCATTTTTGCTAGATAATACCAAACAACTTTCTCAAAGCTAACAGCAATATGTTCATAAATTTCAAATATTACAGCCATGGTTTAAAAAAAAGAGCGGGGTAAAAATCAAACCAAAACAAAAAGAAAATTAATGCCAACCCAAACAAAAAAGAAACCCCACAAAATAAAAAATCCCAGCACTATTCTCCCTTTAATACTTGAGAAAATTTTACTTATGTTCTGAAGTTTAGGAGGAAAAAACCCCACACATAAACACCATATTTGATGATTCTCCCGTACATGTATTTCAAACCAACATTTAATATCCATTTTAAAAGTCTGAACTATGTTCAAAGGAACATTAAGAAGCTAAGTGGCTGAAAATTTTATAATTATATACCAGAAGTTTATTATCAGGCTCTGCCTCAGTGGATGAGTTTGCATTCCTTTTGTAATCCCACTACAAATTTAATGAACACAGAAAAAATCCTCAAAAATTAAGATCTTTATTTCTTGCTTAACTGCAGAAAAATTGAAAGGGTAAGTTAATACAAAAATAGAACAACAGGCAGAAAAAGACAACAGGAAAGATTTTTTTCCTCATTTCTCCAACATCTGGAACATGAAAGAACTTTCTGTAACACTACTGACAGAGAACTTGCTGGCTGTGGAGTAGCTCTGTAAAAGTCCTGGTGGAGTGTCTTGGTAGACAGGTAAGCTGGTCAGAGGTCAGAGCACATACTGTGCAGAGAAGTTCAGGGAGCCAGGCTTATTCAGCCTGGAACACAGCCAGCTTTGGAGAGACGCAATATAGCCTGCCTATCAAAGAGGCAGAACCCAGGCTCTCCAGTGGTGCACAGTAGTTGAGTGCGAGATGCTGGGTGACACTGTGCATACTCACACTGGGTGAGAAATTTTTTTTCCCCACCACAAAATGAAAGTCTCCACCCTTAGAGGTTTTTCAAGAGCTGGCTGGTAAAGCCCTGAGCAACCTGGTCTGGTATCACAGCTTCCTTCTTTGAGCAAGAAATTGGACTTACATGACGAGGTAATTCAGTGTGAATTATCATATAAAACTAAGTCATAAGAGAATGCTGGTAGAGTCAGAAGTCAAAACCACACCTCAATCCATCATCTTCATGATTATGCCCTCCCAAGATAGATATAAGGAACAAATTCTTTACTGTAAGAGTGGTGAGGCACTTGCATAGGCTGCGCAAGGAAGCTGTGGCTGCCCCATCCCTGGCAGTGTTCAAGCCCAGGCTGAACAGGGCCTTGAGCAACCTGGTCTAGTGGGAATTATCCCTGGCACACTTGGAACTAGGAGTTGGAACTAGATGATTTGAACATTTCTTTCCAACCCAAACCATTTTGTGATTCTATGATTCCTAGAAATAAACATTAGCTATACTACACTTTCATAGCAAGGACGTGTACAGAGCTGAATATTTAACAGTCATATGAAGGTAGCCTAGAAAAACTAGCTTTCATCTCAGCTCAGCCACTGCCACTACCTGTATAAACAGTTTAAGAAGCATTTTATTGTATACCGCCAGTTAGAACAATTATGAAGCAAGAGAAACAAACAAGCAGACAGATAAAACTATGGAAAAGCTATCAACTTGTCTTCCCTATCTCCTATGCTTGCAAACACAGCTTAAAGCACAGCATCTATTATGATGAAAGATTCTACAAGCCTGTCAAAAGCAACAAAATAGGGCTTCTTGAAGTACTTAAGTGGCAAAAGGAAGGCAAAAATGTGCGTCTGCTGCTGGGTGGGGCAGGGTAAACAGGACATGGAAAAGTCTGAGATACTGAATGCCGCCTTAGCCTCAGTCCTCACTAGCAAGACCAGATTTTAGGAAACCCAGGCCTTAGAAACCAGGAAGAAAGGCTGGAGGGAAAAAAAATGCTTGGTGGAAGAGGATCAAGTTAGAAAATACTTAATAAAACTGGACAAAGTTGACATACCCCTTCAGGGACCACCAATTTCAGTACAAAACTCCTACAATAATGCAGAATACTACTTGACCAAGGCTTGCAGCATTACATTCTAAAAATATTCAGACAGAAGCCAATATTCTGACATATAGCAAGAATGAGGTACAAATATTACAGTACTTATGCATTTGGATTAAGGTTTGTAAGGTAACTTTTAGTTACCATTTTCTGGATACATTTGGAAAAGTGACATTAAATCTGTCTTGACTCACCTATAAAACAGTTTCTTCACACCTTTGCTTTGAAAGCACATTCTGTCTAAATACATGAACTGCATAAGCTGAAGGCCAAATTCCATGAAGTAGTATTTAACCTTTACAATAATTCTTTATAGCCCTAACATAAACAAATATAACAAATGCAAACAAAACAATTAAAGTAAAGGTCAATACTAGGAGAAAGAAGGGTAAAAAAAAACCTCATAACATCCATAGGGTTTAGCTGCATAAACAGACAAAGCCACTTTAATAGTCTCATTCTTGCAGTGAACAGCAATACCACATTTAATTAGATAAGCACTTGAAAACTGTCACCATATCCTAAAATCAGCAAACTTCAGCATCCAAGTAACATTTAAAAGCTGTGTCAAGTGAAGACTCCATGGAAGAAAGTACTTTACCCCCACACTAATACCACAGGACACAACACTGGAATCCTTGCTGTCAAATGGGGAGTGTACTGAAAACAGACACTGTCAGTCTCTTCTATGTAGCTTGAAGGCTGTTCTGATTTTTCACTTGTGTGAACAAATAGAGAACAATTTGGCTGCAAAGATTTAGTGTAGGTGAGCAATTAAGAGTCAAGTTAGAAAATTGTCACCAAGAAAGTTAATCTTCTTGTTCAGTCAATGATGAGTATACCAAAATAAGTTAGTAGCAAGTTATACAAAGCTCACAATAAATCTCAGACTTACGACTACTTCCAAATTCTTCAAACAGGAGCTTCACTTTCTCCCACTCTGTGGAGTTGTTCTTGTTGGGAATATTCAAAGGAACGAAAGCACTGCAAACAAAGCAAAGAAGTCATCTCAACCTAATTAGTCAAATATAAAAAGAAAAATGTACTTCCACATCAAGAACACAGAAATCCACTTATTCCTAAAGCTAAACTGCATAACATTAGGTTAAAAAAAAAATCTGAATGCAATATTTAATCTTATTCACATTCTCCTTAAATGCTGTATTAAGACCCGAGTACATGTGCGTGTGTGTGGAGTCAGGGCCAAGGTCCGTGAACAGGTCCATGGTCTATTTACCAGTCCTACCAGAGCTAAGAACACTGCACTCAAGCATCAAGAAATGTGTTATTCTGATTTACTATCCTGGTTTGACTCATATGCAGAGAATACTTACCCGCCTCCCCCCCCACCCCCCCAGTTATGACAATTTCTCTTAAATCTACAGTTCTGGAAGCTAGAATATAACAATTAATGTTCCCCCCACCAGGCACTAATTAAAGTTTAAAGGGACATGTTTATCTTCCATTATTACAATTAAAACAACATCACATCTGCTGCATACCATTCCTTGTTATGTAGCTGGCCTAGAGAACTGAAGTGCAGAGAAGTTTATGAAGTATTTTTGGACCTTCCCATAAGCAGAGTATAAAAACATATAATTAGATTTCTGCTTCAAGTCCCAATAGACAATTAATAACAAATATGTGTTTTCCAGGGGTATGCCTCAAACTTCAAGTACAGAACATAAGTATGTGTTTCAAAGGTTAGTGCCAACTTGTGTGCACTTATAATCACCAAAACCAAACTGATGCTCTGCAAATAAAGTTAAAATTTAAAAAACTGCAATCTTTTAAAAAAATGTTTGGTTTTTAGCTTCTGGACTGTACAAAAATTTAAGGCCAGCATTTAAATTAATGCGTGCTTCCTGACTTAAAATTTTTGTTCTTATATCTGCCTCTAGTAGTACTTCTTTCTGTAAAAAGATTTCTGTAAAAAGACAGAAGCTTTCATGCTAAATAATTCATCTGTCGTTGTGATGTAATACAAGTAGCCCACTGACAGCCAGTTAATAGAGCACAAGTGCCAGTGAAGGGTTTTGGTGGTGTAGCTGAATTCAGTTAAAGCAAACAAACAGAACAGCTCAGCTGTGATGTCGTACATTTGGAGTTCTGTACCCAAATGAAGTTATTCACTGCAGTAATTTTAAGCACAGAAGCAAACTGCTATGCTGTTTAAAACACAGTCTGGGAATATTATGATTAAGATCTAGATCAATATCTGGGCTGAAGAACAAGTAAAGTAAATGCAAGACATGCAGTTTAAAGCTACTAACTTGGCAGGCCTAAAAATACACACAGGTGTAGATAGGTCAAGTTTGATCCTTAAATCAAAGAGTGCCATTAATCGTCATCCTTCAGAAAATAATTTCTAATAAATTAAACTCATTCCCTTAAAGTGAGTTCTAATTTGCATAACTATTTATAGGCTAATGAGATATATTCATAGCTTTTTAAAAGCTAATGGTTCCAGAAAAGGTAACCAGTTTAATTCCAAACACTGAATGTCAGGAAAATACTCTTTTTAAAACCAAACCTTCATTAGTCTCAAAAGCAAACATTTTACTTCAAACCAGACTGCTGTATAAATGCGCCTTAAAGTAGATTGCAGTATCTCAAGCCTCTTGGATCCACCACATGACATTTAGAGCAAAGAAGCTGCATTCAAGGAAAGCACATAATTTCTAAAAAGGGAAAAGCATTACAAGTATTAGTTCTGAATATTCCAGTATATTTGTCCCATACTCTGCTCTTAATGATGCTCTGCATCAAATTACTTCTGTGAAGGGCATTTAAGTGCTATTAAAGATATGCACATTTTTGCCACAGGAAGAGACTTTGTAGCAGACAATTAGAGTAAGAGGCATAAATACTACTCTTGCTTAACAATTTAGACAAAGGAATCTTGTTCCTTAAGCTGTGTTACCAACTCAGAAAAAACTCCAAGATCATATAGCACAAACAAGGTACATTTCCCAAAATAGTCACAGATCTCTAATGGAGTAAATGAAACATCTGAAACTTCAAGCTTAATATAACTTTCATGGTTTTTTTGAGGACTGCTGACCAGAAGAGAGGTAGGGACTTCATCTAAAGACAGACCTACCTATCTTTAGCAAAACCAAGCTATTTATTAAACTATTTTAATTATACAGGTTACTTGCTAAATCAATCAGAACAGAATGTCTTGATAAAAGACATTAGTCATGTAAGCACAAGAAGACAGGCTATCTTTCAGGCACTTAACAGGAAATATCCCAACCCCTCTTGCTCTTCTCATCTGTGTGCATAAGTATTCTAGTCCATTAAACCCTGTCTTGTAAAATTAAATTCAGTACATAACATTCTGCTCTGTTTTAATGCTGCTCTGATCTGGACCACCAGTGAAAAAAATCTCCTGCTACTGCCAGGTATAGGCAGTATGGAAAGATTTGTTTTCACTACCAAGTTCAGTTGAGCCCCTCATATACAAGCTTCAGCTGCAATACTTTTACCTCTTCCCTACCACACTGGTACTCCTGAGGTTGCTCTTTGTCCTTGCTGGGCATTTTACTGACTCTAAGACACATAACTTCTCCACAGCAAGAAACACTGTGTAACACTGAAACATCTGCCATTTTTATTTATTTTTACATACACACACACACGTATCTATACTAGGACTAAAGTTCACATTTTTCTTCAGCAGTCACCTCATTTGCTTTCTAAACTGAGCTGTTTAATCTTGTTTCCCTTCAAGAGGACAGACAAGAATTTTAATGTTCTGCAGCAGCATCTTAAGTACATTTCAAGAGCATTAGGATGATGCTACTACTTAATCATTATCATCTTAAAAGAAAGCAAGCAGCCTTATACGTATAATAGCAGAAAAATAGCCCCAGTTAGAACCCAGATATTCTATAATCTCATCAGTATCTAAAGACCTGCCTCCTGCAGCAGATACTCCTGCTGTTTAGATCAGTGGGTTTTAAATCTGTACCTATAGAGAAGCACTGCTCAGTAACGTAGTCCCAGGCCAAGTACTGTCTGGTTTGCAAGTCAATCTCACTGTCATATTAGAGGGGACCACCAAGATGTTGTAATTTACAAGTTGTGAAGCCTTTAAAGGACAAGCCTAACAGCACACAGGACAATGAAGAAGTCAAGAGTCAAAGATCCACATTACCAGAAGAGAAGAACAAACACGCTTACAGCTACTGGGGGCTCATTTAACACCTAAAGATACCACAAAATTTTCTGAACTGGATATATTACACAGGACATATATGTCTGCCTCTGATGTTAGTCAACAGTCAATGAAACAGCTTTTGCCAGTATCTTTAATATTTCTAGACTATGATTAAACTAGCTCAAACTCCTTTAGTCTCTTATAATAGCAAATGTTACTTTTAATTGAAAGGACAATAGACTTCTTAGATGTACCTGAAATGTTTATCATAACTAAAACAATATTCCTATAGGGTGGAATACAATTAGAAACATTAATTTCACTCTAGTGCCTTGTCGTGGTTTAAGCCCAGTCCGTAAATTAGAACTTCCCCTCCCCCGTTTCTTCCCCCCCGCTCCCGGAGGAATGAGAAGGAGAATCGAAAGAATGCAACTCC
>JAVHNF010029991.1:0-10047 GCA_034783455.1 Micropsitta finschii | reverse complement strand
ATCTCAGCATAACTCTGGTGGCTCCAAACCACACAGCTGTATGCAATGCTCTAGCCATACACAGGTTATATCCCAGGTACAACTGAATTTTAGCTAGATGCTTTTCTTCCTAAATAAACCACTAGCAGGACAAGTCTGCCATGAGATCATGCAGTCACATCTTGCGTACAGCTTTTTTCAATTGGAAGTGTCGGGAAAACAATTCACCCCTTGTGTTTTATGCGCTTAAACATTGTTTTTCCTAATTTCTTGCACAGTCAAGACAAGATCTTGATCTCTGTGCAGTAGGTAGTAGTACTGGCCATGCAGACACCAACTTACTGCTGAGAGTCCTGATAAGATAATGTAACCTACCTACCTTCTTGAATACAGCCCTCAAAAATCAGCTTCCTGTGAAGGTAAGCAAATATTTTATTAAAAACGGTTGTCATAGAATTAAATCCAAAAGCTATGAAGTATAAAAGAGGCTTTCAAGCTGACTTTGCTTGAGCTGTGGCAGCATAAGTCTTATTGCCGTTGCTGAAGCTCATCAGGAAATCATCGGAAGGGCTCAAAGATTAAGAATCTATGTTTTCATCTGGACACAAAGGTGAAAGATCAGATGGTTGATCTTGACTATTAGTGGTTTGTCTTTTTATCATCTTCAAATGAATCAAGGAGCTGGTCTTCAGTTTCATGAGGGCAAGACTTCCTTAGGCATATACAGGGCTGTTTACAGGCTTTTCAGGAGAGAAGGAAAACCCTTCCTGAAGAGAAACAGCCAGAGCTGATGATAGTCTTTGTTATTTCTATCTCAGCAATATTTGAAGAAGCCCCTGAAATTATATACCCCATGAAGTAAAGTTTTGTACCAGCATGTAGTACAAAACACGAGCTCTGCAACAGGTGGATAAACCAAACAAACCGGACTGAAGGATGAAGAAGAAGAAGGAAAAAAGATGAAAAGCTAGAGGGAAATAAAGTCTATAGTGACTGAAGAAGGTTCAGTCTCTATCTATAAAACAGAGCAACAGATTGATCCCTGCACACCCATGAGAGAAGATAAGCCTGGAATCTCTGAAATACAAAATTCTTTAGTAAAACCTGAGTTCCTCCTGGCAACTTTAGGTCAAAGGATGGCTAGTCCCAAGGTTCTCCACACAAGCATTGCACTTGATGGAGGAGCTGTGGAGAACCAAGGAGGATGACAAGAATGTGTAGCAATGGCTATGGCCACCCCACCAGTGCTGCATCTCCTCCCAGAGCAGGAGCACAATTGATGTTAAGCCACAAAACACATGCTTGTTCCTAGAGGCTGGGGAACATCTCCCACCATGGAGACTCTGCAAAGCTAGTGAGAGATGAACGACTGCTCATGCCTACAGAGCACCCCTCCTGGTGTCCAGTCCCTGGCTCCCACTAAGGAAAGAACAGCTTTCTCTTATTCTACATGTAATACTCCAAGGTTCTTTCCCAGCACTTTAGAAACCCGTCACAGTGCAGCAGCTCCGGGCAAAAAGAAACAGACTGACAAAATCACCCTTAAGGGGAAGCAGTCTTAATCTAAAAAGACTCCTCTGCGGAGAGAAGATAGAACTTTCTTATTCCTTACAGGCTTTGGGTGGGAAAGAGCTGCAGGCTTCATGTCTGCCCCTCTTTTGAACCTGTAAGACAGCAGACAGGTGTGTTTCCTCAGAGCTTAAGAATTGACTGCACAGGAGAAGCAAAAATACGTGGAAAACAGGAAAGTCACTCATTTTGGGGAAATGAGTGCACCTTATTGCTGTGCACTATGTTATGCTATCATTTCAGAAAGCTTCACAACTTAACTCTCCCCCTGTCCCTAAGTTCACATCTTGCCCAACCATTCCAGTTGTTCCTGAGTGCCCCCAGCGCAAGGGTGGCTTAGCTCAGAAGGGCCTTGGCTGTCATCCTTCAGCGTGCTGCTCTGAAACATCCTGGCTCTACTCAGCACCACCAGGCTATATATTCCTCATCCTAGCAGCTACTAGAATCCTGACATTCACTATACGAAAAAGCCTGTAAGTGAAGAGAAGCCGCTAGTTACCCTGGAAGGAGCCCAACTGGGGAAACCTTGTCTGGTGGGAATGAAGGTCAGTAACCCAGGAAAACTGTGAGCACCCACTGTGCTGCTGTCCTCTTCTTAACTGGGGCAGCACAATCAAGGGCTTTGAAAAGGAGAAAGAAAGTCTTGATTGTGGTGCAGCACGCCACAGACAACCTTTCAATGCAAACCTTCATGAAACCATGGAAATATAAAGATCATGCTAATGACTAATAATAGGAATGTATGTCTGCAACTCAGTACCTGTGTCAGGTTAAGTAATGCGGTGCAGCAAATCAGGATTTGGACAAGAAATGAGGATATATGACTTCTAGTCCCATTTCTGCCAAATTTTGTCTCTACTCTTTGTTATTTTAAGTTGTAGGCATAGATACTTATTGACTGTGGCAAAGTACTTTGGCATGTTCAGGTTACTCTAATGGAAAGCAGTCAAAAGCTGTATGAAAGTTGATTCAGGCTCCGAAAACACCAGATATCTTGAAATTCCTTTTACAGTCTTACCTTGTCATGCAAAGTGAAGCCTTTAAAAGTCAAAACAAAATTACCCTCAGGAAACCATCCTCGAACATCCCCAGTCCCTGGGATTTGGGTATCATTCCTGTCCTCCGCTCCCAGTCTGTACCATCCCCAAGTGAGCACAAGTCCCTCTGTTCCATATGGGTGTAAGGCATGGCCAGGATATGTAAGGCATCTGGGAGGGATGGTGGCTTAAATCAAAGCCCATTCCAGGTAGGTGAGTGTTAAAGCACAAGTAGAGAGTTAGGGTTTAAATATGCATGGGAAGCTTCTTTAGGAAAGGCAGCATAACAGGCTGAGGGCTGAGGGATGGCAACACTTCCTGCACTGGGATTAAGCCCAGGGGATCAAAAGAAAAAGAGATGTTTGAAACCATAAGATCTACCAGACCTGGACAGTTCAGTTTTATGTTCTGAAAGTCAGTGGTAATGGGTGAATTAGGAAGGAAGAACATGCAAGTGTACATTGATAACCAAAGCCTTGAAGGAACTCCAGATCCTCTATTCCTTTAGCTGTGTAGGCATAAGGCACCTAGAGGTTCTGCATCCATCAGTCACAGATTTCACAGGTTGGAAATGAGAGTGGTTCTTCTTCTTCCACAAGTGTCTTGCTGGATGAAACAGGTATATTTTGCAGCTCACTGCCACAATGGGCAGAACAGTGTGCAGCAAGCTGGGGGCATAACCATGTTGCCCTTCTGCTGACCAGTGAAGTTGAGCATGGCAGAAAACTCAACTAAATGCAATGGAGAAGTATTCATTAGTCACCAGGATATAGCTAACACAGTGAAAGAAGTTGAAACAAGTCTCCATGTCCTTTGGTATCAGCAAACAGGCATTTTGTCACTCTATTTTTTGTCCTCAAAAAACACCTTCTAATAATTTACCACCCTGGTGGAGGCCAGAAAAGATGGCTGTGTGGTTAAGACCTGGCCACAGCAAGGCCAGAGGTGGGCAGGTTGTTTCATCTCTGCCTATTCTCAACATGTGAAGATAAAGGAGTAACACTCCTGCATCATTCCTGTGTGGTGACAGGAGTAAGAACTCTGGATGAATCAACTCTGCTGCTCCTACAAGGCCAAGTACATGGGATCCTGACTCCTATGAGGCTGAGATCCACCCCTCTAACACAGCTCATAATGAACAATGATAATAATGAAATTCAAATGCAAAGCAGATCAGCTCAAGATATCCTGATCACTGTATGTCACACTTTGCACAGTGTTTAACCTTCATTTTCTCACACTTTACAAGCACCAGTCTCGCACTGAAAATTACATCCCAAACCTTGGTCCTGCTCAAAAGCAAACGGCTGTCACTGACCTTATTTTTGATGTATTTGGCCCTTGGCACAGGCCTAAGCAGCGATTCTGCAATGCTAGCACCTGCTGGAGCTCAGCCCCAGTCACAGGAGTTAGCAGAACTGATCAACATGTGCACTCTGATAAATACAGTTCTGCCAAGTGCCAAGGCTTTCCGAACTTTTGTTCAAGTCACGTTTAATGTGACAGGGAAGATTTCTTCCCCCCATTATTTAAGAAACATTGCCATATTGAAATCTTTTTCTTTCATCCTTCATTAATGTCTGTGTCACCTCAAGGGTTGTTATTATTCCTTACTGGCTGCTCTTCCAGAATTTGCTTTAAGAAAACTTCAGCTGGTTTTGAATGTGGCTGCAAGGTTAACTAGAAATAGAAAATGTCATGAACATGCTGGAGATACATCCCTTCTGCTTCCCTGCCACTAAGCCAGCTTTTCATAAAGTTAGAAACTGATATTAATATTTAACTTTTAACTCACAAGATCTTTCATGGTCTCAGCTCTGCTTAATTAGCTGACATTTAGCTCCCTCTATTCCATGGCACACTCCTAGGAGTCCTTGGGTACCAGTTTATTAACATTCCCCAAAGTAGATTGGAGCAGGCGGTTACCAGAACCTTTATCAATTGCTCCTGAAGGCGATGGAATTTATTGCTGAATGCCATTAAACCAGACAGGTCTGTAAATATGGTTAAAGGCACAAGACACCCTTGTTTTCCAAAGCTTCTCACTCAGTTTAAATGAGCTTTGTGAATTGGTCTCCCTTTTTCTCTTTTGCACGCAGCCTTGTTGAGGCACTCCTAAAGAAAGACTCTGTATTAACCTATATTGCATTAAGCACAGTTGTGCTGTTAATCAACGCTCTTACAGAGATATATGCTGCTACAGCACTGCGCTGGCATAGGCTCAGCTGTGTGGAAGTTGCCGAGCATAGCAACTTCACCTTGCATTTATTTGCTAGCCTTTCGCACTCTTCTTTTACTAAAAGCTTTCCTCATATTCACCCAGGCCCAGAAAACCCCTGATGAGATAATATAAGGTGTAGGTGCCGGTTTTACATGCACACTGTGCCTACAATAACACACCAAGAATATTTCTCTCTTCACTCCATTCCCTATTCCTGGCAGGTCTCCTATTGCTACCTCCACCTTGCTGATGGCAGCTGCTCCTGCCCAGTGGATCACTTTAAAAGACCTGTTCTCAGAGGAACTGTATCCATCCCAGCACCAAATGGACAATTTTCAGAGACAAACATAATTTAAGATCACTCACAACTCCATAACCACAATGCTAATTACCTACTTAAGCCTCCAGAACAAAGTATGCTATACTTGGATGTGTACGCCATAATTATGAAGCATTCCTCACTGTTCCAGACATAATACCCATTAATAGTATTTCATTTAATAGGTATCTGGCTCTCCTCATTTCTGGTAAAGTTAATATTCACTAGGAATACCATACAAGTTAATATTTTGCTCATAAAATTCTAACATGTTTGTTCTTTATGTCAATGAAACAGTGACAAGCAAACAGCATTTTCTAAAAACTGTATTTTGACGAAGCTATCACAGTATGAGCAAATGCCAGACCACAAAGAGGAATAGGAATTAAAAATATGACTAGTTTAGTGAACAACCTTGTTTTAGGGTTTATCTTAATAAATAAAGAATTGATCTTGCTGGTTCAGGATCTTGCTTCATCCGTTTTTGGTTCTTCAACGAAATGAATTTAGTGACCTCAAATTGTTCAGTGTAAGCCACTTCTGAAATAAAATATGTAACCAGGAAAGAGCTCTTTGCCTGGTATATTTGGCATGGATAATGAATAAACCATTTTAAACAAAATGCATAAGCAGTCCTTTTGAACTGGGGATCTCCAGTCTCCCCAGGTCAAACGTAACAGTTCTATCCCAAGTCAACAGACTAAAGCTAGTTGCTCTGGGCAAGGACCTGGTCCTCCTTTTTTAGAGATGACCTTTACATTTCTGTGTCATTGATAAAAGGCTTGATCATGCCTTTGGATACATCTCTGAGTTCATCAGTTTAGGGTGAGATAAATAAGGGAGAAAAGAGAGGGTCTGAAGTCGGGACATATTTCTCTGATTTTCCATACATGTTTTGAGGTGCTTATCTCTTGGAGGGAACTGAGGAGACCAGCTGAGTACAGCTATATCAATATCTGAGTAGGTGGGATCCTGAGCAGTTCATGTCATATTGTATCATATCACATCAGATCACATCGCATTATTTAACTAATCTGTTAACTCACAGAAGATAAAATGCATGAATCCTTTTTGAGACAGAGCACTTCTTACTGAACCAAAGATAAGTTTGGCTTCACAAAGAGCCTCACAAATTTTAAGTGTGCTTCTCAGTGCTTACTTCAATAAAGTGATAGTGAAACTATCTGTGTATTTACCCCAAGGATAAATACTGCAGACTGGTGACAGTATGTATCAGGTGTGGTCCACTAAAGCATTGCTACAGTTGTACCCAAGTTACACCAGGATAAGATTAGGTTATGAATCTGTCCCGTATCTCTTCATCGATGCAAAAAGGAACAGATACAAAAATCCTCATGTAGTTTTTCACTGTAAAATTCAAAGACGGAATGCAAATGTGCAAATTATAGCTTAAAGAAAGACTTTCCCTCTGAGGGCTGTATATCAATACAATCATCTAGTAGTGTTTTCTCAGCATAAACCACACTAACCTGAATGGTTGAATGTGTGCATCGAACACGGCACTTGAGGGCTTGATGCTCTGTAAAACAACCTGGCCAAGTAGTTAGGAACTCTTTTATAACATGATTGTGATCAGTTTTGAGGGCATATCAAATAATGTATGAGACAGCACTAAAATTTTAAAAAGACAGAGAAGAAAACTCTAAAATGCACACCCAAAATAATTTACCAGTCACTGTTTCAGAAAGCACATACATTCCCTCTTATTGCAAAAAAAACCAAACCAAACAACAGGAAAAAAAATGTAGCTCCACAAATTCCTCTCTATTGCCATCTTGGTTCTTTTATTTCGTTTTTTATATAATGGTTAGCCATTTACATTAGGCTGTTCTCCTGGATAATCAATTTTCCTTGTTGGTTTTGTGAGGTTTTCATGCTGAATGTTAAAACAAGGACACTGGAGAGAGAGAAAATATTTTTAAATTCAGGGGAAAAAAATACAATTAAAAATAAGGTGAAAAATAACTAGACTTTGAAACAGCTGCACAGATTCCCAATATCTCTATTTCTTTTATATGACCTGGTAATATGTTTTCTAAACACACATTGGACCAAATCTGCCTTTTCTGTCCACTCAAAAATCAACAGATTTCACAGAACAGAAATAGGAGGGGAATCCAAACCTTTTCCTTTAGTTTCTTATGTATATGCATTAGTTTTATATGTAATGTATGAAAAACATTTTGCTGCTCTTGAACTTTAAACGGAGCCAGCTGATGGTAGTTTTTGCATATGAGGTGAGCTCAGTTTTCATACTGGAGACTCCACCTCAGCATAATTTGGCCAGTTGAAAGCAGAATGAAGTAGAAACAGAGTTCAAATATTTCAAAGTTTCTTTAAAAATCAGTGTTTGCATACACGCAAAAGGTGTTGGAGTAAGTGTGAAGAAAGTCTTCTTTAACTACTGAAGGCATTTCCATTTTATATAGTACAGCTGCTCCATGATACTCAAACTGTAACTTTGACAAAGTGTTCTGCAAAACTGGTCTGTCAGTAGGATATGGTACAAAGTCTTCCACCCCGAGCAAAAAAAATAAGAGCCTGTTTAAAAACATTAAACCAAACAACAAATCCTTGTGTAACAGATTTAGGGGGCCAGATGTTTAAATGTTGTAAATCAGTATTGCTCTTATGGCTTCTGTAAGGCTCCAACAATTTGCACTCATGGAGGGATGGACTACGTTATTGTTGAAATATTTAACTTTACCAATATTGGAAAAATATATACATAAACTTTAAAATTAGGCAATGTATGTTAACAGATTTTTAATCACTTTGGGTTCCCCCCCCAATATGATTAATGATTTTATAGTTTTCAGTAGTTACTCAATCTGCAATAAAGGTGACATATATAATTTAGAATTCTTTTGTTTGATTGTTATGAAGCTTAATTTTGCCTCTAAATATTTTACTGCTTTGAATGAACTATCCTTGTTACCTTAAACCCATGGTTAAGTAGTTAAAGTCTTTTTAAACAATGCTTTCATAGGGTATTGGAGCCTGAAGCAGATATTCTCCCGCTTTATCTTCTGGGGACAGAGCGACAACCTGCACTGAGCTCCAGCTCTGGGTGAGATTTATGACTGAATATTTTGTACTGATTAATAAATATTTTGGACCAAAAAAAACCCTCAATGATGAAAGGCATAACCCCTGTTGGGAATATTTTGATGTTTTCTTGCCATTTCTTCAGCAAGAAAGCTTTAATTTTAAAAAAAGTTATTACACTAGTGATGCTCAGGTTGAGTTAACATTTATATTGGGATCAGTAGGACTTTGATATGGAAATTTTAAAGGAGAGGCTTGTTTTAAGGAAACTACACACATTCCACTAAGTTATTTCACCTTCAAAAAAAAAGAAATACTTGAAAAGTTTCCCGTCTCCATCTCAACAGCAGCAATAGAAACTTAGCAGCTCTCCGCTTTAAACTCTAAACTCTTTCCTGGTACAGAAATACAGATGAATTGATCATCTGTTAAACACATGAACTTGAAAAAGTAATAGATTTATTGAAATGATCTTGGTTATCTTTTTCTGCCGGAGCAGGAAGCTCAGTTTTTACAGACTCCAAGTCTGTTACAACCAGATGCTGATTTTGTGAAAATCAGCACAACTGAGATGAATACCCCCGGGTAAATAAAAACCTGAACACAGAAATAAGGTCAAATTGCCAGTTCCCCGTTAAACATTTAATTTCAAAATACCAGAAACAGAAAGCTAGACGGAAAAAAAAGAATAAAAAAGACTGGGGAATGTGGATATTTAAAGATGAAAAGTAGAAAATACGGGAGACATTACAATGGCAAGAATTGATTACACAGGAAAAAGAAAGGGTGTTTTCATCTTACTTCACTCTGAAATGAGGAGTTGACCTCTTCTAGAACCCTGTGTGAACAGCAGTCTCTGCCACAGGCGCCTAAGGAAGGAAAAGTTCCCTGTGATTTACTGATGTCCTGAACAGTAACAGTTTGCTAAATGTACCTGTTTCTTTAATAAAAAAATGCATATTCTTTTGAGCTCAAAAAAGGCAGATTTTCTTCCTGAAGGATTCCACCACTGAAAGTGTTAAGGTGAAAATTAAAGCTAATTAAACTACTTTTGAGTGATAAAGCTGGAAGGAGGAACAGTGCGAGGCACAACCATGACACACTGACAGCGAGTCAGGCTTCTTTAGATATACTCTTTGAAACAGAGCAAGAAGGGCTTAAAAAATACAGCAAAGCAACCTATTCTTGGTTCCCATCCTCAAGCGTGTTGAATAATCCCGATTTCCTTTACAGAGCATAGACACAATTCATTCATCCCCATGCGAGATGGCACTTTTGCAAAGCCCTGAAAACTCTCATTCACTTCAATTGAAAAATTATCGTATAGCACCGGGGTCTTTAATGATCTTCACATCACATAAACAGTTTATGGAGAGATAGATGCTAGAAACCCGCGTCAAGAAGCACCTAAGCTCTCGTGTGAACCTGCTGCTGCCCAGCTGGGTTTCACATGCGGCTTCGGGCACTTGCTGGTGCTCCTGTGGATGGGGTTGGCTATGGATCGACCTTGGAGAACAGATCCTGGCATAATACCCTAAACAAAATTTAACTACAACAGTAAAGAGAGAAAATACCCCATATCTTTCTCCAGAGGGGCTCATATTAGTGCTTAAATTCATTTTCCCTTGTCTTTCCCATGTAATCTTATTGCTGCAGCTAAAATCCACCTTTATTTTTTTAATCAAACTTGGTATTTTAAAACAAGGAGAGTCACGGCCCAGTTCTTTAATAAACCCCACCGATACGGATCCTTCAATCCTTTGTAGCGTTCAGGGAAATCTGTGCTCACAGATCCTATTGCAGGGCAGGGGACTCCAAGGCTAATCTCTGCCTATCCTGCTCTTTTTCCTAGT
>JAVHNF010029985.1:0-11815 GCA_034783455.1 Micropsitta finschii | reverse complement strand
AATAATGCATGGCACTGAATTAGAGAATTCCAAAGGTTTATGCTAATGCATATGCCTAAATCAGGAAAACTAAATCTAACCTTTTAACAAAATTTTCCTAGAAAATAAAATAGCGACTTTACTTAGGTCAGAAAAGAACAACAGTGTAGGTAGGATATATGCAATCTGTGAGATCAAGTTCAACCTGCAGACAATCTACTTGTTTCTGTCTGAAGAGGGTCAATACAAATTCCAAAGACAAAATACAGAAATTTCAGACAAACATCACGCATTAGAGGGCTGTTAATAAAACAGCAAGTTTTTTTTGTTTCAAAGCAGTATTTTCTGGTTAATTTTTCTTTCCTTTCTGGAAATTGAAATAATTATTATTATTCTCAATATACTGAATTTCAATATTCACTTTAATATCCAATCCCCCAGATTTTCTATAATGTATCAGCTGATCTCCAAGCAGTGATTGGCCCCTCCCAGCCAATTCCCCCCAGTTTATATACTGCACATGACATGCTTTGTCATGGAACACCCTTTTGGCTAGTTTGGGTCAGGTGTCCTGTCTCTGCTTCCTCCTGATTTCATGTGCCACTCCTCACTGGCAGAGACGTGAGAAAAGTCCTTGACTTAAAGTAAACTCTACTGAGGAACAACTTAAACATCAGTACTTTAACAGCACTGTTCTCAGACTAAAGCTGAAACACAGGACTGCACCAGCTACTAGGAAGAAAATTAACTCTCTCCAGCCAAAACCAGGATTTAATGAAAGATTTCTTCCTCTGACTTTGCTTTTATAAGATTTTGGACATTTAATGAAAATGTGATAAGTAATTTGGAAAAGAGATGTGTTCGACATTAATGTCAACCAGGACTGTCAGTTCTAGATTGATATGTTTATACTCACATAGAAATAAATTAGGCCTATTGCTTTAGCTTTACTTCTACAATTTTATTCCAGTTTGATATTTCCAGGCTTTGAAATTCCCATCCAAGTGTGACAACATTTCTCTATGTCTTTAAATTATAATTGGAAACTGAAAACAATTTCCCATCCAGCTTATTCTCAAACCTTCATGAGTAATGACAAGAGGTTTGCCTCAGTATAGACTGATGTTGATCCAGAGTAACAGCTTCCATGCCAGTTCTCTTCTTTCTGGATGCACAGATACAAAAGACTTCCCTGTGGGATTTTGGCAGTTAACATAATCACATTACCCAACGGCTACTCTGATTTTTTATAAAAGGCTGTTATGCCCTCCTAAATATTATCAACCATTCAGAATTTGATTATTTCTTAACAATCAGTGGCTATCATTTCCACCTTTTCAGTCAAGTATATTGAATATTGTAGCAGCAAAGTGGATAGCACCATCTCTAATTACGATTCCCAACTTTATGTTATCTTTTTGGAGACAAAGAATCAGAGAGATAAATGGGGCAACAAAAGGTGTTTCTCCCCCTCCATTACCCCCTACTCCCCTCATTCCCCACTCTCCCCTTAATTTAATTGCTAGGGAAAAACTAAATATATAAATAGATAGACAAATAATAAATTGAGCCGAAACCCATGGATCTTATAGGTCCACATCTTCAGTTGATGAATGTCAGCACTGCACTGTGTTTCAGAGGGGCTATGCTGTCTTATGCCAACTGAGAACTTGGCCTGGCTCAAAAAGCTGGATAATCAAAGATGTCAATCTGTTTTGGAAACTTTCCTTAAATGACAGCTTATGTTATCTAGGGAGACTTACAAGAGCTTTCATTCAACTCCCTCATCTGCATAGTTTCTTACTACCTGACAAATAACCGCTGCAGATATGCTTTTCACTTCATTTTCAACAGATCTCAAAAGGAAGGCATATACCCTTTCTCTCAATGTGCCAAAGGAACAGAAAAACTGCTTTGAGTCTGAAAAGATAAAAAAAAAACCTGAATAAATTATTATATATAAAGTCTGTTTATTTTATATTTTATTCACATTAAATGAGTGGGAAGAAATAAATCTCAATCATTAATAATGCTTTGACTTAATTAACCACTGTATTACTTCAAATGCGTTTCACTATACTTCTATTGATTTTTATAGGAAATCTACATCTCTGTAAAGGTAGACCAAAACATTCTTTATTCCAATCTTCTGTTACCTGCCATCTCTATTTTTTACATGTATACATGCTCAAGTATATACACACTATCTGTGTACACATACAGCAATAGGTTCACTGTGATCACTGGTTCTTATGAGATAATTGCTCAAGTGTAAATTGTTTCCCATGTCGAATATTAGCAGGTTGCTAGAGATATTTAACATGCTCTGATGCTGACTGATTTTGGTTCCACATTCTGAGTAGATAATGTAGCCCATTTTTTTTATACTTAATGCTTTGTATTATGTGTTACAAATAAGTATTTAATTTGCACTTCAGTTAACAGGCATTTATTGTACGGTAAGAATCAACTGACTGCTGCAAGGACCCTTTTTATAATTTAATCTATTCACAAGAAATTTCAGTTGCTATCATAATATCCTCAAAATTATATCAACAATACATACAAAATGAATATATTATTAGCAATGAAATGTGGGTATCTAACTAACATGAAACAAGATACATAGAAAAAATTACCCATCAATTAGCATACCACCTTAATGTCAAAATTATTTAAAATAACTTAGTCTTTCATTAATTATTTCAAATCAGATTTACTTTCTTGGTTTATAAGACAACCAAATTGCTAATGAAGACTTTTAGCTTTACAGTGTGAGTAATGGCAGCTTAGCTATACCCACAATACTTATGCAGCTCAGTTCAGCATCACTGGATTGTGATTAATATTGCCATCTGCTAAAACACACATTTGCCTTAAAAAAATGACAGGATTTCTAGAAAAATGCTGCAAAATGTAATGAAATAGTTAAATATTTAATTCACCAAATTATGTTTATCCAGCCTGATATTTAGCTTCACTGATGCTTCACTGTCAGGGGAACACTGGAGGATTGCTACATAAAGCAGTAAAATGAAGGTTAGGGATGCTGAAACGGTAAACTTATCCCCTTAACCTCCCCAAATTACCTGGCTTCAGTAGGCGTGATATAGAGTGAGATGATGAGTGGTGATAGTCTGTGGCTGCTGAAGTAGAAAACTTGGAGACATGACAAAGCTTGAGAGAATACTGGAGAATACAGCATAAACTAATGGTGCTGTTATTTGTTTTATTTATGTCAGCCTATCAAACATTAGGATGAAGGTCCTAGGGTCCAGCTGTCCTTGACAATGTAATTAGACTGAAGCCTAACAGAAGCAGAAAAAGCAAATGAACAGGGATTCTCTGCTCAAAAACATACATTTTCCACTTTCTCACACACACAGCTTGTTTTCCCAGATTGAAAATCCATTCCTGAGTCATCTCTTCACTTTATCTTTTTTCAGGCGTCAGCTCAAACGAACAGGCTTCACATGCTGTCATAAAGGTCAGCATACATAAGCTATTTCCTTTGCCAATCTTGAGAATAAAAGCCAAAATCAGTTTTTCAAATCAGCAAGCCCTACTTTATGGCCCAAAAAATGTGAGAATGTTACAGATGAAAACCCAATTCCTCAATCTACTGTCAAAAACCACCAGGCAAAACCTGCAGACTTAAAAGCATGTCTCTCTTTGTATCTCAGAAAATCAGACACCATCTCTACACCAGTATGAATTTCCAGCTAATTTAAGAGGCAGACTTGCAAACAGAGTACTGCAGCTGCTGACCCCTTAAGTCAAGGACCGAATGACAGTTGCAAAGACTGCACCAAAAATGTACAGTTGACCAGAGTCTGATAGAAACATTATGCTGATAATGGTTTAATGTAACTGTCTTATATGGTTGATGTATAACAAGATAACTAATAAGCAATGACTTTGTTGGGCATACTTAGTGGCATATAGTGGTACCAGCTTTAGCCATACCTTGAAGTGATGGGACACAAAGTATATTGGTGTGAATTGCAACTACTCCAGTTCCTGCCAGTCAGTCTCAAAGGTAGTTTACCTCCTGTCAGCTTAGTGAAAATTGTCAACCAGTGAATATTTCAGTTAGTGCTAGGGACAAAGAAATACCTTCCACTGTGCCCTCTTTGCTAACCAAAATGAAGAGTATAAGTAAAACACTTTTTACATTAAAATTACATCAGAAGAGTTAGGTTAAGACTTTTGTACTAGTCACAGGGAAATGCATAGTTTAGGCTGTTTGCCCATTGCTCGAAATAGACACACTCAACTGGAGGCTGTCACTCCCAGACAGATTATTATTATCTTTCCAATAATAATAATCCCAGATTCCAGCACAGACTGTCTATTTGCAAATGCATTCACCTTCCAATAGAAACTTAAAATCTTTACTAGGTGTGGCAAAGAACTTCTGTCTCTCGCCTAGTCTTTGAGCTAGTAAAGTCAGCTGTGCTGACTCTTCAGGTGCCCAAGAAAGGCAAGAGGAAGAAGCACAAAGTATCCTATGTTCAGATGTTATCCCAGCATGAACGTACAATATAGCAAGAGCCGTATCACAGATGGGGAAATGAAATGATAGATCTCCAAAACCAATGAAAAGTCTACTCATAACCTGAGAAATTTCAAAGTTAGCTTTCATACTTTTATCTAGCTTGATCAGAACACTAGTCTAAGACATAAATTGTTCTGACACAACCAGGAGAGATTGTTACCTCATTTCAGCTCTGTTTAAAGTTATTGAAAATAGGATTTATGTAGCTCTTTAGTCACCAACTTCATAAAAAACCTTATGACACTGATTCTTAAAGTTCTTCAAAGTCAACTAAACCTTGCTGAAAGAGCTAAGCAAAAAGTTTTATTAAAGCTGCAGGTGGCAAAATTATCTAATCCACCCAGTCTTTAATAGGAAACCTTAAAGGAAGCTTTTGTTATTTTCCAAGGTCTCTTAAAAGGTGTTTTAATAAACACTTTTCTGTTGTGACTCTTTTCATCCACCTTATATTTTGTAGACATTATCAACCTTAACTTATCTGAAAAATCTTCATTAAGTCTCACGATTATTTCTAGCTAGGACCTCTCCTATTTAGTGGTTTTAATCATTTGTTCCAGTGAGACTAGCTTTGAGGATATTTTCCCCCCACTTTTGGGTCACACCAGGGCTCCTTTTGTGAAATTCAATTAGAACCTTATAACAGTTCTCTGTACATTTCATCACTTCAAAAAACAAATAGTAAGAGCTTGAAAGAAGCACTCTGTGACTGCCAGAAAGGGTTTATTAGCACTTTGTCAAAAAAGGGTATGTGTTTTGGGTAGATCAATCAAATCTACTTCAAACGGCAAGTCCTTGAGCTCAGAATAGTGTGGACGTAACATCCAGATTTTACCAAAAAAAAGAAAAGAAAAAGCAAACAACAAATTGGCACTCCATCTTAGCATGAAAGACTATAGAATGAGCTGGCTCTTAACTGCAAAATTATTGCTTTGGAACATTTAGTTTTACTTTCAACTCTAGGTAAAGGCCTGTTCTCAGAACATTTGTTTTGTCACCTTGATCTGGGCCACCAAAATAGCCATTAAGGCTTGGCAAATGATTGCTTTTCCTTTTCCAAGTCATCATTTCCTAAGGATCTTTTCAACCTGTAGAAACCACTGATTGATTTGACAAATTTAAGGCATGTCTGCACTGTGAGAATTTGCAATAGAATAACTGTATCGATGTCACTTAAGTCAGCAACTGAAGTCCCACATTATAGCTGCACAGAACATCTACACTGGGAGACTGCAGTTATGCTACTAGTTACACTGGTGAAAATTTCACCTGCACAGGCATGCTGCTATAGAGTAGGTCACCTCAGGACTTTTCTTCATGAACTCCAAACCGTCAAAGATGGAAAAGAAGCAATTAGAGTGAAAGACTTTTGAAAAAAGAATCAACAGCTTAAATTAGTTCTGAGAAAAACTGAGCAAAGTTGCAATGAAAAATGTAATCTCTTTACCAGCAAGCCAAATTAGCATAAATAAATAAATAAACAAAAAGGTTAATATGATGATTTTACCATTTAGGCTAAATCTTTCTACTAGCTTCTGACGGTATATTCTAATTTTTGTCACATGAACCCTACTGTATGAACAATTTCAGAAAACAAGATCACATTGCATTGATAGTTAAAGGATTCATTTGGGATATGATAGAATTTTTCCTACGCAATAGAGCAGAGTTGAATCCAAGCTGCCAAATGACCCAACCATTTTGCAAAACGCCTTACGTCTTGTTCCTTATCTGTCCAAAGTATGTTTAATATTTCCAGCAATATTCTAAGAACCTTCCTTTTCTGATCAAGTGTATTTCACTAGATATCCTCCGTCCCACCCATTTGAGCATCCAGTGGTCACTAAAATCTATCAGATTGTATGCCTTCTGCTACTTAAAAACTCAATACCTTTATACTCTGGATATACTCCTTATACTCCAACATGATTTGCCCAAGAAAAGAGCAAAACAGTAGCAGAAAAAGGTTGAACACAAAATTCTGTCTCCTGGGGCCACTCATTTAATGATTCATCTACATACTTTCACCTTAAAATTGATAAATTCCTGATTGTGTGGAAATCTGTAAAGCAGAAATCTGTCGACAGAGTTGGTATATAAAATATCTACAGTTATTCTTGAGAGCTCTTAATTACTGAATAAGGCCCTGTAGTCTTACTGTTCACACATGCCTGCTTCAGCATTCATTTTCTATTTCTGTTGAAGTACATGTGACTTTTTTTATTATTTGCTTGTTTGCATTTTTATCACTGATTACATTAAATTTGTATTGTTTTCCTAAGTACAGTGTATACAATATCAATTGTTTGTGCAATTACTGTACACATTACCATTACTTTCCTTCTCACTTTAATGTCCTCATAAACATCACACCCTCTTTGCCAATTTGATGTTGATTTAATGACTTGACTTGCTCATGACAATAATGTGTCTTATCTTTCAAGCTACTTAATGTATTCGCTTTATAACTGAGGTCTCCAGTGACTGCAAAGTAGAATTGCCACAAAAAAGTTTTGTGGTAAAAGATAATTACAGGCATTTGAATGCCAAATTAATGAACAATCTAAAGATTTTATGTAGCTCCCAAATGACAAATAATTTCACCAAATAGCGCAGCCAAGAATTAACATTCTTTAGCTATTGTTTTCACAGGACTTCATCTGGAAATTCATGAAATAATCCCAAACCTTTGAAGCAATTGCCGAAATGCATGTTAAAAACTTGTCAATTAATTTATATAGCTTTCTGAAAACAGTGACCTGAATGGAAAAATCTGACACTTTGCCAAATTAGCCAAATTTACTGTCATCCTGGCTGACGGTAACAGAAATGTTCTCAATCCCTGGACTGATACTGACAAGCACAGGTATCATAACTGCCCTCTGTTCAGCCCTGACATCTTTCCCTTAGTTTTGACCAACTTACTAATATGGAAATCTTCCTGACATCTCCCAGGAGCCCATCAGGTATTAAGATCACTCTGACACAGTTAACTTTATGGAATGATAGAAACATTCATTAGTCAAGAAATTAGAATGGAAGCGCACAGGCAGTACTCTATCCATTCTTAAGGTGGACATATTTATGATACAATCAGATGTGAATTCAGCTTCCCAAATTAACCTTTCTAAGATTTCAGCCATCTCATGCCAATTCTTAAGTGGATATCTACATAATCAAATGTATATTTAATGACACGAGGAGTAATTCTAACAGTGACAAAGGGACTCCCATGCTTAAAATCAAGTGAATGTATCAGACCAGGTATTACTGATGAAAGAGGTCTGGTCAAATACAAGAAAAATGTAAGCCCATGGTACGCATTTAATTCCTCTATATATACGTACTCGGATTTCATTGTAAGCACTCATTTCTAACTCGGTACACACAAAGAGGAGAACTCTTCTTAGTATTCTCCTTATTTTTCTGTCATTGTATCTTTAAAAAGTGCTTGTCTTGCAAATAGAATCACAAACTGCTAACATTGTTATTTTATTGTAACTGATTATGTCTGGTTTGCCATATAATGCTCACTGCCAAGAAGTTCACTTCTCCCACTGGGAGGCAATTTTGTCTTGCTATTTGCTTGGCCTACAACAAATAACACTATTATAACTGTTTCACATTGCTGCTCACAGTGGAGAAAAACACCAAAAATATTTGAACATTTGCGAATCAGGGCAAACTACCGTGCAAAGCTGGTCAGATGTTATTTCTGTATCAGCTGGTTCCATCTTGGCTAGATCTAGGGGCCAGCCTACAGAGGAAATTAAGCCTTTCTGTAGTTACTGTATATCTATGCCAAAGTTGGGGGATTCTTTAAGACTTAATGGTCTGAAAGGCAGAGCAAAGGATGAGCAAAAAGGGCATAAAATGAATGTATAGCAATTAACAATGAGTATATAGTATTAACATTCATTGATTCTTGGGCAAGATTTCTTGGCTTGCCTTCCCAGTCAATGATCATTGTGTCAACAATGCTACACTGTCATGGGGCGCAGATTTGAATGGTGAACAATAAAAGAAATAGAAAAAATAGACACTTAAAGAAGTTAAATAAAGATTAAACTTTTATCTTGTGGAATTATTTGTTTAGAATCCTTGTCAGCAGGTTTGAGCCATCTGTATTCAGATAATCCAAATTATGAGAGAAGTCAGAGAAACAAAGACGACTGAAATATTTTAATGTGGAGCTACTTCCTATAAGATATGCAAATCACATTCTGATTTCATAAAAATCTCCTCTCCTTGAGCCTTCAGTCTGCCATTATTAAAAACAATACACGCAGAAAAAAAGCATGGTGTTTCTTAAGGTTCCCAGCAGATTTATTTAAAAAGAGCAAAACTTTTTAATCTACAGAGAAAAATAGCAGAGTTGGGTGCTCTGGGGTAATGAATCTGCAAGTAAATTTTTTGCCACAGAAGGCAACATAGCAAAACATAGTCAGGATTCAAAAAGTACATATAAAACATAACACATGCATATTTCCATCCCTGGCAGTGTTCAAAGCCAGGTTGGATGGGGCTTTGAGCAACCTAGTTTAGTGAAAGGAGACCCTGCCCATGGCAGGAGCATTGGAACTACATTATCTTTATGATCCCTTCCAACCCCAAAAATTCTATGCTTTCTAGGGGGGGTTGGTGGGTTGGGGTTGGCCACTTTTTTTGTTGTTGTTGTTGGCTTTCTTCAGAAAAATAGCAAAGATAATGCCCCTTTTTCGCTTTCTTTTTTCTTGTCCATGATTTTTCTTCAGGGTAGGTGTTGACATTCATCATACTTTTTACATGTATGTTAATCTTTACCTATTCTTAAATACACTCAACATACTGCATCATTCCATCCTATGCATAGCTACAATTTACACAAAATGTCTAGTTTAATAGAGCTGGAAATATATTTCAAGCATAAATTTGTTTATACAATCTCTAAAATTTCAAATTGGGAATTATGTATTTTCCTACACAAAATACTACTACTACAAAACACTTTCACTACAACCTAGTCACAGAAGTGTGTATTTCCATATGGTCCATCCCAGTGTTACATCACCATTGATTCTCCACATAGAACCTTAGTTCCTTTCACAGAGACAGAAACATGCAAATGATCATAAGCTTGAGGAAAGCCTGAGACAGATTTATTCTGTGTGTAAGAACGAAATAAAGGAAACACACATTATGGATTTCACCACAAGTTGGATTTCCTCAGCAGTAAGTTTCATACTTTATGCTAACATATTGTCTTCCTTTCTCTCTCATTTTTAGCTTATTATTCAAGTCCTTGCTCACAAATTAGACTAGTGGAATTCTGTATACATTGGGTTGTGTCTTCCCATTCCCATTAAATGATCACCATCAAAATTTACAGCAGACACACAGTTCACAGCAGAGGAGAAGCTTGCTGCAGACTTCTGAATTTGTAGCAGACTTCAGTTAGTCTTTTAGCACAGCACCATAAGCTCTGCTAATTGGCCACTGATTAAAATCAGGTGTGGAATTGAAACTTCACAAGCCCTCCTTCCTGTTAGTGTCATGATGTTTACCCCTTCAAATCACAGAAGATGCTTTCAAGTTTAGATCTAGTTCTTTTTAAAGTGAGAAAATAAAAAGCAGTTAATTTTAGACTAAGTAGATGAGCATAAAGGCTATTATATCACAGCATAAAATCTCTGAACCAATAATAACAAAACTAATGATTCTTCAGGTGTACTTCCTATAATTGCTGAGCGATACAAATGGAAACCAAGTTTCTAGTGTAATTAGTGCAGTGCTCATCATTCATCTTGTCCTTGTTGAAATCGCCATGAAGGAACCACTCCATTCACTTCTGGGGTGAAGCCATTCTTGGAGCAGAATAGAGTGGTCATTACATGTTCAATAGCACAATACAGCAGGCTTTCAAGGGAAGATTACCTCATTGAAAATACATGATTAAATAGCCTACAATGCACCTACACAAGCTGGAATCCATCCAGGACAATAACAACTCCCACACTTTTCTTGCAGAGAGTCCTGGGATCTTTAATGACCTAAAGTGGCTTTCTCCTTGGTTCTATTGCTCAAAAGCCCTTCAGGTCTTCTTTTAGAATACTGAACCCTAGATATCCCTCTGCAGTGAAGAGCTAAAGGAAAATGAAAAGGGCAAAATGTCAATAGTATGTATTGTTTAGTATAAAGAATCCCCAAAAGCTCAGGAAACATGTCTTTTTAATGTGAAACAGCAGTTTGTGGCCAGCTGTTCCACATCGTTATGAACACAAGATGTACAAATGGGGACTATAAACACAGTACATTGAAAATAAGGCCTGCATGGATAATCATACCTATTAATATAAATGGCACCGGGAAGAGGCAGACTGAACTCATATTCTGACTGACAATTTAGAGCAAACATACTGTTTTTCTTCACCATCTCAATAAGAAATTAGATGTAACATGGGTCCAACAACAAGTGAGCCCCCTTAATGTGTTTATTAAAATGCGAATTGAAATGCTGAGTAGAAACATGGCACTGCATATAAATATGATGGACAGTCTTTTGTGTTCTTTTACACCATTAAATTTTACACACAATAGGATCATGCATTGGACTTATTTACAAAACACAGCATAAGTAAGGATTTATGCAGCTTTTCTGAAGGCTATTATGAAAAACACACAAGTGCAGGCAAAGAGCTAAGTTTATTGCAACCCACAGAACATTTTCTTCCTTAATATAACATGGGGTTAGCCGGAGATTATGGAATTCCAGCACCTATTTCAGCAGTTTCTGTCCTGTGACTACAAAATGTCTACTGAAGAAATACTCCTGTCTAACATTAAATCTTCAGAATTTATGTGACAGCAAAACAACTGAAGAAAAAGAAAAAAAAAATCAAGATCTTTACCCATGAGTTTTCCATCGCAATTTTCTCATCCAGGTTTCTTTTTTATTTTAAATATGGCCATAACCCAGGGAAAAAAAAAAAAAAAAAAGAGAGAGAGAGAGGAGAGAGAAAGATTAAATTCACTGTCTCGGCTATTTTTCCATAGAGGTGCATTAATGCAAATGAGACACAATGAATTTTCCCAGTTATAATTGGGCTGAAATGAGGTGGAAGGAACAGAAAGACAATTAACTTTATGGGGTTTTCTTTCTTTTCCTCCTTTTCTTTTCTTCTCCATTTTTATTTTATTTTATTTTTTTTCATCTCCAGCAGTTGGGAGTAGGTTTAGTGCCTGATGGCAGGAGGCTGTCAGTGCTGCCAGGCAAAATTATTCTGAGACCTTCAAGGGGCTTTG
>JAVHNF010029980.1:7376-19439 GCA_034783455.1 Micropsitta finschii | reverse complement strand
ATCTTTTGAGGTCCCTTCCAACCCTTGGGATTCTGTGATTCTGTGATTCTCTTTTATGGGAAAAGCCGATGGAAAAAAATCCTTTCCTGAAATGGGAGCCCTGGGGAGAGGCCTTGGGCTCTTTCTTGTGTGGTGCTGAGACTGCTAATGAGCATTAATCAAATCAGGTATCTGTAAAGAGTAACCAGAAAATTACAGCAATGAGACATAAGCATTGGCAATGTCATTCCCCCGGCCCCTTAATTTCAGGCTTGCCTAAAGGTGCCCACAGCACCCTGTCTCCTGTGCTGGCCGTGTCACTCCGGGGAGAGAGCTCACCCAGGATTTATAACCAGGATTAATGGAGTGGATTCTTAGCGTCATGAATGTTCAGAAGCATTCTGTTGTTCACTTTTTGGGGGAAAGGTGGGAAATTAGGGAAACACCAGCTTTCTCAATGAGTGGGATGGTGCAGGGAGACACCTTGCTGTAAAGCAGGAGGGAGACCACGCTGTGCTTTGGGATTATAGGAAGTCACCCGGCTGGATTCTGGCAGCTCACACCATCCGTGCCACGGGGATGTTCAACTATTTCCTTCTGTAATGCACACAGGGGCCGATGCAGCTGGGGACCGCAAGAGCATCCCTGCAGTGGGTGATGGAGCTTGGCTGCTGTGTGCACCCAAAGGCTCCTTTCCTTGCTCCTCTTCCCCTGGGTAACGATGAAGAATCATAGAATAGTTTGGGTTGGAAGGGACCTTTAAAGGTCACCCAGTCCAACCCCCAGGAGTGAAGGTCCTTGATGCCCGGGGTGTGCCCGGACTGACACTGATGGCATCTTGCTTAAGGCTGGGCTATCCATGCTGGTTTTCCTCCAAGGAATTAGAAATAGTGAGTGGCACTGAGGGAATCTGTGCTGCTTCTGGATGGAAAGTGTGGGTGAAAAGGCTGGATAAGAAAAGACATCTCTTTCTCCTCTCCAAATCCCTCCATGTTCAACCTTTTCCAGTAGAATTAATGCATCCCTCCCTCTGATTTTTCTGGAGCTCTGTGGAAGAAAGGAAAGGAGAGGGAGACACTAACAGCGAGTGAGATTTCTTCTCCTGGCTCCTTCTTTTGCACTTTGAGCATGGTCCTGGGCTGATGTGTTGGGAGTGGGCTCCAGCCACTCACCCCCAGCCCAGAAGCAAGCTCTGCTCTGCTCTGCCTGGGAGGGCCCATTTCAGTGTGGGACAGGGACACTTTCCACCCCACTCTCCCCCATGCTGTGGGGCTGAGCTGCTGCTGCCCAGCCGGGGGGCAGACAGACAATGCCAGGCATGGGAAGCAATGTCTGGCTTTCATTTCTATGCAGACACACACAGACAAGTTTGCTTCTCTGTCAGGAACTGGCAGCTCCTCTGCTGGGTTTGTAAATATGGAATTAACATCTGGAGGTTTCCTGTGTGATCCTCCTCTAGGGATGAATTCTGAACCCCTCCTGCGCTGGGTTGCATTGGGTTGGGGCTATTGTTTTCCATGGCAGAGTGGTTCGCACCCAGCTCCCATTGCCTCAAAGTGGCTCTTACAGCTTCCATCCCAAGTGTGGCTCCTGCTGTTTGTCAATGCCACGGGCGGCTCACAGGGAGGGTTTGCTGGCTTCTTGCTAACACAGCCTCTCTGCTGAGCTGCCTGGCATGCAGCTGAGCACCCACCCACTGGCATACTGAGATCCTATTTAGGGGAGCTGAGGACAGACTGGCTCTGCCAGGGAGAAAGGAAGCAAGTGGATGGTAGGGGGGGATTGGACACACTTAGCTGAGATGATTGGTGGGGCCAATCCTCTCTGGTTTTCCTTTGGAAAACATCAGAAATTGCAGTTCCAGCTGTGCCCAATGGGTTCATGGTGAAGTTGGCCCTGCGTGGCCAGTGACAGTGGGAAAGGATGGGGATCCTTATCTGGGGATACATGTCTTCAGCACATGGACCCTTGGTGAGAAGCTAACAGCTCAGCTCAGAGCCTTTAAAGAGTCAGAGCTTCTTGGCTTCCTATGCTCTCGCTTTGACCATGCTTTGACATATTCTGACCTCAGGGCAGATGAAGCTTGGAGGGCTGCTCCTGAAAATGGGAAACTAAAAATCCCCGAGCAGTTGTAAATCCAGCAGGGAGGATGCTGGATGTGCCACATCTCTGCTTTTTTGGCTTCTCCTCTGGCAAAGGACAGGCTGAATTAAGAAAGCAAACGGAGAGGAAACCATAGGGAAATAAGAGCAGCACTGTGAGTCGAGGACGCTCTGGACTCAGTCCCATTCCAGTTGCCCTGGAAATTGGATGGTTCCCACTGAGCCGCCTGCTTTGCTGGCTGCTCCTGGGAGGGCACAAGCATTTAGCACTGGTCAGAGGCACGGGAAGTGGGAAAGGGAAAAAATAAAGGAAAATACAGAGGCAAACACTCATATAGGGGTTTTCTTCATCAAAGGTACACCCTAAGCTCTTTGCCCTATGCCTTTGTGGAGATGATGCAAAGAAGTAACCCCCATCAGCTCCCCCCTAGTGAGCCCTGCCTGCCCTCCAGACAGCCTCATGTCCCATGCAGACTCCTGATGCAATTGGGATCACCTTTACAATAGCTATATGGGTTGTTTTATTTTTAAGGCTGTGCACAGCAGATTAAGCCAGCGGCCCCTGTTGTGATTGCTGGGCATTGTGCACTGTGCTGACATCGGCTTCTCTGGGGCCAAGCTCTGCTCACAGCCAAGCAGGAGCTTTGGAGGGGGGGAATTTGGTTCATGTGCAATGGGGCAGGAGGGTACTTGGGCACAGAGAATTCCTGCTCCATTCAAGCATCTCATTTACAAGGGAATGAGCTGTGTTTGTTCTACCCTTTTCTGATCCATCTGTTGAGAATGGGTGAGCAGCTCTCGGATGGGCTGATAGAGATGGTCCTGCCCTGAGAATTTCATGACAGTTGGGAACTGTGGGAAAGTCTGAAACGCTGCAGCATCTCTCCCCTGGCTGTGCTTTGCCCCAGTGACAGCACAGTAACTGGTGCAGAGGAAACCCAAACCCAGCACCCAGCAGTCTTTCAGGAGGTGCTCAGGAACAGGCATGACAAGCAGAGGAACAATAGCAGGAAGGGCCAGGCTGAAGGCTCCTGCCTACACAGGCCAGTTTCCCTTGTCCCTTCCAGGTGTCTTGGGACAGGTCCATGTATCAGAACAGTCACAGAGCAGATCTGCTCTACCAGAGCAGCCAGGGACCTTGCCTTGTGTCCTAGGTATCCCACAGCCCCTCTGAGGGAGCTCCTTACTCATGAGAGCTTATCCCTATTGCTGCCCCAAAATGCCACTGCCTGCAGCAGCTGTGGGGCTGTGAACCTCAGCTCTTCAGAGTCCAGTAAATTAAACCTTAGTCCAAAAGGGGCTTGGGCTGTCTATTGCAAACAGAGGCAGCACAAAAGCTGCCTTTCTCCCTCTCATTTGACTTTGTTTTCTCTCCCTCCCCATCTGCTTTTAGCCAAAGGGTTGAATAGCTTCAGTATATACTACAGGAGGCTGAAGCCAAAGGCTGGAGCACCAGGGAAGGATGCAGAACAGCAGTGCCCTGTGGTCGCTGCCTTCCGGAGGGGCTGGGAACTGTTTGCTATCCTCGCTCTGTAACCCAGCCTCCATCACCTTGCTGAACCCTTGGAGAAAGCAGCTCCGAAAGAAAACGTTTGTGCTCTGGCTAGCACACACGTGCACACTTCCTGCCCTTGAAGTCCTTCATTAAGTCTGGGTTTTGTTTGGTGTTCTTTGTTTGTTTGGGTTTTCTTTCTATTTACACTGCCGCAGTCTTGGAGGGGGAGGCTGTCAGGGCGCCCTGTGTTTTGCTGGTTTGGAAGCTGCAATGTGGAAAGCTGGGATGGTCACACAGGGAACCTGAGCGCATCAACAGCAGAACGGGAGCCAGCAAGGGCCTTTGGTGTTGCTCTGTACGTTAGTGAAGCATCAGGACAGCTCAGTGCATCACCCGTGACAGTGGCCTCAGCTTGGCTGTGGCCTCATGACAAGGAAGATTAGGTCTTTGTAGACCTTACTGAAAGATGCAAGATCAGTGCATTTAGTTCAGAGACCACCAAGCCTTCTCCATCCAGTTTGGGAGCTTGAGTCCCTCCAAGGGACCACATTACCTGTCTTGTTCATCATGCTTGCTCTCCATCGGCAGAGATATATGAACATGGAAGGTGATGCTCATGACTACAGACACTCAGCCCAGTGCAGTGGGGACCTCCAGGTCCAGCTGCACGGCTCTAGCTCAAAGCTAGGGCAACCCTGTGGATGTTAACCCTTGAAAGCACAGGGGTATGGTCCTCCCTGCAAGTCAAACATCAGGCATGGTGCTCATCCAGCTCTCAGCTACTGCCATGACTGGGCTGGGAGCAGGCAGGTGAGTCAAGGAGGAAGCCTGAGGCAGGTTGCTTCTTACAGCAAGCATTTAGAAGCAGAATAAGTCTAGAAAATCCCCATCTTTTGGTAATGAATCCCCCATGTAACAATCTTAACATCCAGACACGACACGCCTGTGGAATTCCTGGGATTGTTGCAAACTGAACCCTTCTTTCCCACCCTGAAATTTCACAGCAATTTACCTCTCCAAGCCACCAGGGATCACCATCTGCAGGCACAGAGGGGGATCTCCCATCCTTTGTCTGCTTGCAGCAGCCTGCGGTGCTATTTTGGAAATTCTCTCATTTACTGGGTGGTTCAGCTGAGCACAACTGCTCCTTTGGCTAAAATCATCCCCTGCCTGTCAGCTGGTAATTAGAAAGTGCCCAAAGCCAGTGGTGCTTAAGGCAGCTCTGGGATAAGCAAGGCAGCTCTTTCTTTTGTAGATGAAGTAGTGAGCTTTGGAGGCTGTGCATTTTGCACTGAAATCAGATTTTGGGCTAAAAGTGGGGGAAGGTGGCACTGGATAAAAATGACACCCAGAAGCAGAAGGGCAATGCTGCAATGCAGTGAGGTGGATGAGAAAAGCAAACACCCTGTGGAAACACCATGGGGAGGGGAAACAAAGGAACTTTTAAAGCCCATCCATCCCTCTGTGTTTGCCCTGTTCTTACTGGGGCTGCAGCTTGAGGCAGTTCAGACTCTCACAGTTCAGCTGGAGTTGGGCTGAGAACGTTGTGAAGAAACCAGAAATGAGATCCTGCTGCTGGGGATCATCTTCATGGATGGCAAAGCACCAGACTGCACCTCACCAGCTGCTTGTCCTGACACATCCCTCTTCTAGCAGGTCACTGAGATGCCCTGCAGAGCCAGGGTGTCTGTGGTACAGGAAAGCTCCCTTTCCAAGTGCCACCCTTTCCTGTTTGCATTGCAAACTGAGCATTTCTGTGTCTGAAAACAGCCACACAGCCTCAGTGTCTGGTATATTGTTTCCTGTGGAAATTACTGTGACCATGTAATCTGTGCAGGCTCTTTGGGGTCCCTCTCGATGACATGCAACCTGGTGGACAATTTCAGGCCAACCTGATGAACAAAGACTTTGACGGACTTGAAGTTGAGCAGTTGTGGAGCAAAGAAACTGCTTAGGTCTTGTCTTACCCCTTCAGATTCTATGAAGGAGTTGTTTTTTCTCCCAGTGTTTTTCCATCAGCCTCTCAGACAGCCACTCTGCAGGTCTACTGCTCTGTTCATACTCAAACATCCTTCCTTAACTTCCCTAGGCCAGCTGTAACCAGCCCAAAGGCAGCCCACACACCAAAGTAAGGACAGTCTCAGGGTGTCATTACCCAGCTCTGGCTGCATGTTCATGGAGAGGTGGCCTTCTGGGAGGCACTCTGTGCTCCTGCAGTGCCACTGACTGCTGAGAAGGCAGGACCACCAGGTCATCTTACCCAAACACCTCATCTTATCCACAGGAAAGGAAAGCAGGCAGAAAGAGGGTGTTCTGCAGATTGCCTGGTCTGGTTGAAATGCCCTCTTCCATTGATGAGCCTGCAAGGTTGATGGCAGAGCACACACAGTGCTGCCCTGATGGGCTTTTGGTGGAGAAAACGAGCAGCAGCTTGGGCATCGTCTTTCAGCCCTGGTCCAATAGGAGTTGTCCTGGTTCTTTAGTACTTTCACTAAATGTGCCTGGACTGCTGAGGTTAGGAACTATCACAGCACTTCCCTCCTCTTGGCTGCAGAAGAAACCACAGCAGCTCCTTTCCCTCCTCCAGCGGATGAGGGGAAAGGAAGAGGGATGTGCTGGGAGGGTCTGAGCACTGGGGCCACCAAAGGAAGGCTTCACTCCCATCAGCATCCTCAGGGTGTGGTACCACAGAGATGTGACCTATGCAGTCTTGTCGTCCCTCTGTCCCCTCTGCTCTGGAACAGCGAGTGAGGAGCAGGTCATCAAATACCATGAGCCATGAGGTATAAAAGCCCACAAACTCTGTGCACACACAGAGTCTCCATCAGAAAGCAAGTGTCAGAGACACTTCAGGGAAGTGGCTGTGGGCAGCCCCTGTGCACACAGGGAAATTATAGGGACTGTAAATGACACTAATGGCCAGGTGGAGCACAGCTGCCTAGTTTAATGATTGCTTGCTGCAAGGGACAGTTACTGGCATTTCTTAAAGCGCAGGGAGGGGACCAGGAGGGGAAGAGTCCCCTGCCTAGACTTCACTGCTCTGGTGGATGGAGACCAGCTCCTGGCACTTTGTGAACGGCTGCTCCTCTCCTCTCTGGGCAGTGAGCATCCCCACCAAACTCTGCAGCCAGCTTGGGGTGACCACATCTAATCACTACAGCAAATTTCCACTGCAGTGGAAATTGCAGTGGAAAGCTGCAATGTCATTTTTGCAGCAAACAAGAGCTTAAAGCAGTGTCCAGCCCCTCCACCAATGAATGGCAGAGGGAAGGCTTAGGAGGCTGCATCCCTGCACATGGGTGCTAAAACTTTAGGTATCTGCATGTACCTCCTGGCTGGCTGTGGGTAGAAACAGTTCCTTGTCTGGCTCAGAGATAAGCAGGCTTTAACCAAAACAGACAGTTCAGCAGTGCAGGGAGAAGGGAGCAGAGCAGCCACCGGAGTATGGATAGCCTAAGCTGCAGCCCACACATCAAGGACGAGCAGCCTGCTTTATAGCAAAACAGACTGGGATTTATCCTCTATGGGCACAGCACTGGCAGTCCTGTTTGGCAGGCAGCAAGTGCCACAAGGACTGCTGGCTCCAAGGCCAGCCATGCCTCTGTGTGCCATTCGGCTCCATGCCAAACTGACAGCACATATCCTCTCCCAGCCCAATGCCACCAGAGCTGGGCCACTGGGCAGCCAGCTGCTGGTGGATGCACTGGCCATGCCTGGGAGGAAGCTGAAAGCAGTAAATAATAACCAACATTGGCAAACACCAGCTCAGACCAGCAAAGGGAAGCTAAGGAAAGGGATTCACTCACTCACCCAGGACCCTGGAGGTGTCATGTTGTGCATCAACATGCATGGGCACAAAGCAGAAATAGGTTGTGGTACTGGGCCTTGGATCAGGAAACTTCCTGCCACTGGGAAATTTTAATGCAAGAAAACAATGCAGTGATGTTACATGTTTATCCTTTAGCTTCCCTTAAATTATAAGTAATAAAAAGTGTCTGCCACAGATTCCTTCAAGTATCTCCAGCCCCTGCAAGTGCATCTACAGCAATTAAATGTGCTATAAATGGTAATACCATTACTGTAATGGTAAGGGACTCTGAAGTACTAAACCACTCTAGGAAAGAATAAATTGCACCTATGACAAAAGTAGTCTCATTGTACAAGTGTGAAAAATCTCTTAAACATAGTATAATCTTTTCCTTCAAATGTTAGTTGTTTCTTCTTTCTGTAGAACAAGTCACATGTAGGCATGGGAGACATCCTCCAGGTGAAATGACAGACAGCAGACTGGGACAGACACATGCAATCGCTTCAGTGGCTTGAAAACTGAATTAAATGGATGGGAGTAGGGCAAGGCAACAGTACAGCCCAGGTCACTGGGCTGAGAAATCAGAGATCTTGGATTGATTCCCACCCCCTTCTCCGTCCTCCATCTTCTGCATTTCTCATCAGCACAGGCATTGTCTTCTGCACACCTCTGCCTTGTGGCCCCATCTAGCTCAAAAGGACATTTGGTTATCCTTGACTTAGAGGGGCTCCAAGAGTCCCTTCTTCCCAGCACTTGCATCCCAAATGGAGTTTATTCTGTAATGGGAAGAAATCTGCCAAGACACAGATTCCCTGAATTTAAGTGACATTCAATCTCAGTTCTCCCGAGACATGTCCCTCAGGCAGAGGTTACATTCAACTCCTACAATAAGTGCAGTTTTCTGGAAGACCTGTCTTGCATGTAATGTGTAGTTTCCCATCCCCAAGAGCCGTCTCTTTTACAGAAAACCACTTAAAGCAGTACAAAGACACACAAGACACATAGACATGCACTGAAAAAACAGAAGAAGCACCTCAATTTACTGTGGGACTAGAAACAGCACATAACCTCCCCTGGAGCTCTCCAGGTATAAAGTCCAAGATGCAGCTGTCTTCTCCTGCCAGCCCTCTGCTTTCCAACATCTGGCAGGGTAGTAAAGGTCAAACACCAGAGCAAGTTGGGAGATATGCAAACAGTTAAGCCATGTTTTTGCTGAAGTCATGTTTGAGTTCCTGCAAAATAATTAAGTACATAAGTAAATAAATGGAACAAATACCAAGGCACAAAGGAGATAATGTTATACAAAGATGCCCTCTGCCGGTCACCAGCCAAAGGAAAATCATCCACCTGGACTCTATGCCAATGATTTGCAACTTCCCCCCCATCTTTTATAGAGGAAGCCCTAAAAATACTCCCTATGGAGGGAAATGTGCTGTAAAACTTAAACTTGGTATTTTTCCCCATGACAGTTGAAGTGATCCTGCAGCAGACTACTAGCAAGGACAGCTCAGAGACCCCTCAGCTTTGGTCTGGATCTTACGATCTTGGGTAAGTTAACTAGCTTCAGTTAAAATCCAACTGGAAACCAAAAGCACTGATAGAAATGTTCTGCCAGATTGACCAGCTGAAGTGACTCCATAGCTGCCTGGATGGAATACAAGGAAAGTGGTGAGAACACAAGGCTGGGAAAAAAAAGGGCCACATCCACATGATTTGAGTCTGGCTTTGCTGGAATGGTTAACTTTTGCAGGCATTTGAGACATAGTCCACAAGTCTCTGCAAGTTGAAAACATCTCGTGCAGTCAGTGCTGAGCTGAAAACTATTTGAGGCACCAATCAATTCAGCGCATGCTTCTCCCTCTGTTTCAAATAGCAATGTTATCTGATTATAGCTATGATTTTAAACTATTTCTAAGTATTGAGAGCTTGCTCTAATGATACAAATTACAGACTTTAAATCTGTTAGTCTATGAAAAAAAATGCAGATCTATTGCGCACACATTATCAGTCTCAGCTCAACTCTTTTTTTGTATCAGTTTAATCCCTGCTGGTGTAAATCCCTGATTTAATTTACAAATGGGAATTAAATCAGCATGAACTGGTTTCAGTGCACCCATGCTGGATATTTGTGATGATCAAAGTAGACTATTTTAAAACAATGTTGTTGGATTACAAAGCTCCAGTGGCAGAAACAACCTTTTAAGAGATGCAGTATAATAATCTTGGACATTAAAGAACAGTACATACAGTTGAGTGGGCAGCCCTCTCCTCCCATTTCAGTCTTTTTCACTGCAATTGAACCCTGTCTGCAAAAACATTTTCATGGTCATGAAAGTTTTGTATACAGAATCACAGAACAGTTTGGGTTGGAAGAGACCTTAAAGATCATCTGGTTCCAAGCCCCTGCCATGGGCAGCAACCTAGTTTAGTCTGCCATTATCAAGGTTGCTCCAAGACTCATCCAACCTGGCCCTGAACACTGCAAGAGATTGGGTAGCCACAGCTTCTCTGTGCAACCCTTATGCACCACCCGCATAGTGAAGAATTCTTTCCTAATGACTAATCTCTTTCAGTTTAAAGCCATTCCCCCCTTATCCTGTCACTACATGCCCTTATAAAAAGTCCCTCTCCAGATGCAGTGCTGAGACTCCAGAAAATGCACATGCTGCAATGATCAGGTTGTCTTTGGGATAGATATCCAGGGGCTGTGTGCACTGGGAGCTATTCTGACACCCAACATTTCACATCCCTGAGGGTAGCAGGGTGCTGCTCCTTTTTTGTGCTTTAGTGCAGGATTAATAGTCATATCAACAGAATCCAATGTTGGAGATCCATGTGCTATCAGCCAACCCTGCATCATGTACCCACAGGGGTCTTTGTGCCCCATCACCCTCCCTGGTATTGTTGGAGGCCACCACTCTGGTAAGCTGGTGAATGTCTTTGGAATTTGTTTTCATGCATGATATGCTCTGTCAAACTCTAGGTTCAACTGGGCATGGCACAGAGGCTGTGTTCTGCCTTTCTGCTACAGCCATGGTTGGGATCACATGGGCTTTGCAGAGTAGCTAAGTGGTCCCACACAGAAGTGGTGCTGGCTGTATATGGTCCAGCTGCTTCCCTGATAAGGAGGGGTTTGCTGAAGCTGGACCTGCAGGTCTTTACTACTTTGTGCTTCCCAGGAAGCAGCCTGTTTTACTGGGAGAACTGGAAAGAATTCAGATCTCTCTCTCTTCAGCATTTCATACACCTGCTATATACCTAGCCTCCTCACACCAGGCAAGACTACTACGCAGACTTCTCCCCAATGTAGGAAGCGTTCTTTCCGGTCTTCTTTAGGGTTTCCAGTAGGGTGTCAACGTTGTGCTCCGAGTCGATGCACACCTTCTTGTTGGGCAGGTCAATATCAAACTGGACACCTACAAACAAAGGAAAACAAACCTGCACAGCTAGAAGCAGCCGAATGGTGTGAGCACAGGGAAAACTCACCTTCACACATTTGTGCTCCCAAGGCAATCAGTCAAATGTACACGTGCCTCCTGCCAGCAAACTCTGATACCACCACCAGCCAGCAAAACCAAACTGGTGTCCTGCCAGCAGTGGTAAGAAGGAAGCCAGATCTCCTGCAGATGTGCATCAGACACTGCAGTTTCTCAACAGCTTTTATCTGCTCACTCCACCTTGGATCAACACAATCACTCATGCAATAACCAGAATGAGCTGAGTTCAACCATTATAATCTCCACCAGCTCAACCTGTGCTGTGGTTTAGCATGGATAGGCACTAATTAATAGTGCAGGGTTAGGACAGGGTCAGGACAGGTGTCCTCAGTGGTGGCACCAGCTAACAGCTGTAAATAGGAGGGAAAAGACATTTTCACATGTGGATTTCCCAGTGGCTAATAAGGGTGAGCTACTCAGCACAGTGAAAGGACATGAAGTCTCTATCACAAGGCTGGTATTGGCCAGCATGTTTGAAGAGTGATAGAGGTTCTGGCAACCACACACAGAGGAAGTGGGATCACTACAGCCTGGTAATGAGATCTGAAAGAGGTTGCAAGGCCTTCACCTTGTGACTGAAAGCTGTTTCTACACAGTAAGGAGAGGGGTGCAGGATGACCGGTCCTTACAACAGGTGAGTACAGGCTAAATCCCTCTCTCTTGGTAATGTCAGCATAAAGGAGGTATAGGCTATAATTTTCCAGGTGGTATTAAAAACAGGCTATGCAGGCAACCACCAAATACTCTGCTCAGCAGCTCTTCACTGTGACTGCTGATGACACATCTATGGAAGCACCACAGACACCTCAGGCTTCCTTGGAAACACCACCTGGTAGGACATCCAGGGAGGTCCCTTTCTTCTGTCAGCCTGAGTAGGGGTCTACCCGTATCATTCCCAGAAGGTTCAGGATAAGGCCCTCGTGCTCCAGAGCCCCCCACAGCCATGGCAGCTTCTCCTTCCCTTGACAGTTCTCCAATGGTCACACAAGTCCTGCAAACAGTCAGTGACCCATTACTGACTAAGCAGCAGGCTCAGAGCAGAGCGGGAGCAGAGGTTTCCAACCTGCCACTTTCAGCTTTTTACCCTTGCGAGATGGAGGATTCCCAGGCACTGACATCCTGCCCCAGAGCTGGTGTTGTCACACACCCAGCATGGACTCACCTCCCAGCTTCTGCAGGACA
>JAVHNF010029978.1:0-11446 GCA_034783455.1 Micropsitta finschii | reverse complement strand
TGCTCCATGACGTGGAGCAACAGAGGTTGCATTGCATGGTTTAATCAGGGACTGGTATCTAAATGGTTTGAAAAGATAACAGAATAATACACATATATGTATATACAGTGCAGTTAGTGTCTGTGTTATTTCTGGTATGACTCATATTAACTAGTATGTTATTCCATGCTTGCTCTGAGGTTTTTCTGCTGGAATCCCCATCGTTATCCAAGGCACCATGCAACCCTTGGAAACAGAGGTGTATTTTGACGACATGGCAGTGCTGTTCCTGCATTTTTTCCCTTTCAGGGCTGTGTACTCTATTCTGCTCTTGAGCCAGTTCTGTCCTCTTCTGACCCTTCAGTGGATGCCAGTGGGAGTGATACAAAGCTATTATTTTTCCATTTTTTTTAGGGGAAATGAAGTGGTGGGAGCACCCACCCGGTATAGTGGGAGGGTACCCAGCTCTCCCCATGCAATAGCAGGTAGCTTTTGGCTAGCATGTGACTTGAGAATAAAACTAAACGAAAGCATTCAGGTGAGCTACACCCTCTGAATTCTTACAGACAAGAGACAGTTTATTTGGGAATGAGTGTGCTGTCACTTTGCCCTCCAAGTTTCTAGTACCTGCTACAGGGATGGCTTGTCTGCTCATGAACCTGGAAAACTTGCCATGGTAATGAGAGGCACAGTCTTGTTTCTTGCACCCTTGTCTGCAGTTCGTCACAGTTCAGTAGCTGCTGTGTTTGAGTAAGTTGACCCTTTAGCATGAATGGCTGGCTAACCAGTGCATGAACATTGGCAGCCCTATCCAGGTAGGTTTTTAACTCCTTATGAGAAATGGTGGAGCATAGGAAGGGCAGAGACAGGAGGGTTTGTAGGAAAGATGATGTTGTCTACTGATGGTAGGATGTGGAGATTTGAAAAAGAGAAGAATTCCTTGTGTGTTGCTTGAAATTGGGCAACTAGGACTGCTGCTCAATCACAGGATTTACCTGTATAGGAAGAGCTGCAGGAAGTGTGTAGGTTGGTTGTGTGAAAATGTGACCAAGACATAGAATTTTTCTGAATACTACACCAGTACATTATGCACCAAATGTCACTCGGTTTTGAAAAAATCCTGGGGAAATGAGAGGGGACTGTAAGCACAAGTGCAGCAGCACTTGGAAAAAAATATTTAATTATTCTTTGATACTTTTAATGGGTGATTTCAGGGCAGTGAGTGTCACCTTTCTTTTGGCAGCATGAGTGGCTAACGTCTTTCTTTGGCTTTACACAAAAGAACAGTAATAATTTTAGGAAGAATCTGGAATGTGTTATAAACATCTTATTTTAGAGAGCTGTGTCTGAGGAACATCTGGAGTATATGAACCCAAGCTCCACCACAAAGTTTACTTTTGACCTCTGGAATAACTAAGTTTTCAGAAAAATGTTTCCATACCTATGGGTTTTTAAGTGCTTTTAAGTATTTGAAGTAATGTATAATTGTGAGGGCTAAAGAATTCTTGGATCCTAATTCTTCAGACTGTGCTATTACTTTTACGTGCCCAACATCACAAGGTAGATTTTTGTAACATTTTGGTGTACTCTGTTTTTAAACCCAATACTTTGCTGCGAGGGCAAATGTCCTGTGAGGCACTCCTGCAGGAGGCAACCAGAAGGCAACTAGCCTTTGTAGCATGGTCTCAGATAGGAAGAGAGCCACAACCTCAGCAGCACTGGGTTTATACGATACTCAGGGTCAGTGGCCACAGTGGGACTTTTTGAGGCTGTTGATGTCAGACCATCTGCAAAGGCTGTCTCGTAGCAGACCCCAGATTCCTCCACATTGTCTAAATGTCCTCCAAGGCTCAGTAATTTGGCTTGACAAAAATGCAGATCGAGCTTTTACTCTGAAAGAACACTGCATTTGACTTCTGGTTGCCCAAGAAAGTGAGGGTGATAGTGTTACTGACACTGGGGGAAACCCAGACAGGGCTTGAATGGTGGTTACATTTGTGAGGGCTGAAAATACTGCGATGTTGTCATATCCTCTTGTTATTTCTTGAGATTTCCTTATTTAAACATTTTGAGCCCAGTTCCCAGTGTGATGTCTAATTAAAACATGTATCCCATCTCTCAAATCACGGTGCATTTGAGGCAATTTTAACAAATTCAATAAATTAAGCTCTTTAAGAAAGAAGTACAGTTGTGCTTTTGCCCCACAGTGAGGATTTCTGATGCTTGCCATAATCTAGACTGGTTCTTTTGTAAGGCCATCACCAATCCCAAAGCAGATCAGTATCTTGCTCTCAGTGTCTAAAACCAGACAAGTAAGGCTCTGTTAGCAGAAGCATGGAAAGGGAAGACGGTATTTTGACAGGCTGTTATTCTCAGTCTTTTCTCTGATGAATCTTACAGTCATGAATTGAAATCTGACTCATTTCTTGAATAAACCCACAAAAAATAATTTATTATTATGCTATAATTATTATCAGGGTCATCATGTCCACTATTTTCAGAAAACAAACAAGCAACACAGATTACCGTACTTGACTTTACATAGGTGTGCCCTGACCCTAGAAGTAGCAGTCTGTGAAGATGGGATTTGTGACTGTTCTAGTCACTTCATGTAACGCATAGTGCTTTGAGAAATAACTTTTATACTCCTTCCTAGTCTAGACTGGATTTGACTTCATTGCGTAGAATCTCTTTCGATTTATGGGAATTGGAAAATTGGTTTACTTACCAGTGAATTTCACTTAAATGCCTTGCAAGTGAAATTGTGTTGCAGCCCAGCCCAGCCTCCCTCCTTCCTCAGTGGTACCAGCTGATTGGTATTGACAAGATTTCTCTGGTGCATTAAGTGTTTTTTAATTGAGCACTTAATTTTTAATTAAGATGGTTTCCTCCCCTTTCCTTTCAGTAGGCTATAAGCTATTTTCTATGATTGCCTCAATTTTTGACTTCCATAGAAATTGGTGTTTAAACTTGTATATAGCTGCTACAATATTCTTTTGCTCTGGTCTATGTTTCTATGTGCACAGCAAATGCTGTTTCTGTGCACTTCTGAAGAGTGGTTCCTATATCCAGATAATCTTTTTTGCAGAACGGTGTTGTCTGCTTAGCTAGTTCTTATTCTTTATCTCCTCAGATATCCTGTTTTGTTTTACTAGCTGGTTCACATAAATCTGTTGACATACAGGTGCTTGCTATACAAAAGAGTATTTCTGAGGTGTGGAAAGTTGTTCAGCTCTTCTGTGATATAAATATACAAGTTAAACATTTCTTCTTTGAAACATCCAGAAAGTGTCACGTTTCCCATATTTCTGAAGTAATAAAGGCTTAAAGACAGACCAAAGATCAGAAAGTAAAGATTTCTTGATCGATAGAGAAAAACCATTTCAGATAGAGTTCAGGAATATAGGTGGATATGTCTCTGGGCAGGTCTTGGGTACTTTGAATGGTGTAAAATTCACTCAATGATATCCCCTCCATCAGAGTGGAGTATTGGAGCAGTCTGTGTATGTAATTTTTTTCAGCAGGAACCCTATTGCTACCAACTAGTTGCAGGTAATGACAGTTTTTAATGCATCTCGGGTGTGGATCTGATTTTTCCCTTCCACTTGTATATGTATTTGTTTCTCTTTTTTTTTTTGAGTTGGTATTTGTCTCAGTTCAGCCTTTCTGTAATATCTGAAAAGCAGATGTTATTGTAGAAGTGCTGAATTGTTTTTAAAAAAGCTGCTATGCATTGCTGTGGAACCGTGATTAAAAGAAATAATTTTGATTTTCTCTGTTTATGTTCCAAACACCGCAGTGGTAGAATCACCGCTAGTTTTGTATATGCCTATTAACCAAATGAAAGGAAGGATTCAATGGAGTGATTAGTTTTCAATTTAGGCTTTTAAAACTATTGTCTGATGCTTTTTGCAGCCTAGTTACTGAGGGGAATATCCAGGATTTAGTTATTTTTAATTCTGTTTTGATTGGGACACTCTTTCCAGATACTGAATCCAGATAAAAGCAGGATGCTGGAGGATAATTTAGAAGAAAAGATACTGTGTCCTTAGAAGGCTTTTGTAATTCACAAAGCACAACATTTAATGACTAAATTTGTTGTTAGAGCTCAAATAGCACCAGAATCTCAGAAAGTAGTATAAACAGTGTGATCTTAAGAGGATTAGAAGAAAAACATGAGTGCACATGTTCACATGAGGAACCAAAGCATTTCAGAACTCAGGCAGACAACATTGTTTTAGCCATAGCATGAACACAGTGTAACAGATAGATAGGAGAAAGTAGGATAAATGATGGTGGTTTTATAAGTAAATGTCTAAACATTTTTGCAAATAGCTTTTAGAGAAATCTTTGTGTTGAACTGATTGTGTTTGGAAACAGGTAAGGAATAACATCAGTGTACATCTGTGCTCTGTTTATAAGCAGATTTTTTGCTGCCTGGTGCCATGGTTGTTTTTATCTGTGGTTTTGTCTTTGTACCACATGATTATTACTTGGTTGATAACAGCAGCCCAATCTGTGCTAGCAACATGTGTTGGTATTTGTTTTTTTTGGTAGCTAGCTTGGCGTGTTAGTTTTGGTCTTGCAGATGGGAACCGCTGTCTTGTGCAACCTGTTTGCCTAGACATTTTTGCCACCTCTGCATACAAGCAGCTCTCAAGAGTATGTGTTTGGGCATTGCTGCCTCTCTATGCAATGCAGTGGGATGCTCTTTGCAAGGAGATGATGTTGAGTGTTGTAGGGAGCTGTCTGGGTGCAGTCTCATAGTGGGAAACGGGCATCAGGTGTGTCATTCTTGTGCAGAAAATCCCAGTATGAGCAAAGCTGGTGAGCTCTGGGTGACTGCCTGAGAGCAGGTCAGGACAGACAAAAGTCTTAGTGAAGTCGAGCAGAGCAGTATTCAGTTGATGTTGAAGGTATCAGTCAGCAGTGAGCCCCCAAACTCTCCAAGATGAAGGATCCAAACTCACAAACTACTGTGTTCTCCAGGTGTGCTTTATCCAGTTCAAGAGCATCTGGTGGATTATTTCTAGGTGTCACATACTGCAGCTGTTGCTACATGTGGGCACCTGCTTAAATCGGTGTAACAGGTCAATATGTAAAGGTGAGATATAGTCTAAAAATCAATAAACTATAGCAGTCACCTGCATTGTTTCAAGATACATGTTAAAATTGCAAAATCCAGTAGGATAAATCTGGAAACAAAAAAGCTGCTGCTGAGGCATTTGTACTCAGCACTTGATTCTGAAGAAGGACATCACAGAGTTTTCTAAATGTTTACGTGTCATTTCAAGCACTCTTATTTAAAATTGGAGCCCTCAACCAATTAACATGAGTGAGGAATGAGGCAGTCTATGAGCCCTTTCTTTTTTCATTCTCTGCTCTCTTGAGTCTTTGCTTCCAGGTTCTTTCTGTGTCACTGCCCTGTTTAAATATAAAGTGAAGGACAAGGAGCCTCTTCTTACAGATCACACAGAAAGGTTTCCGTCTCTGGCTTCGATGATAAGTGCTGCACTCAGAAGATTGCATAAGGGCAAAGAGGTGTTGGAAGAAAACAGTTTGGGCAGTGTGTAGTGAATAAAGCCTTTTTTCATTGAAGAAAATGGTTTATGTTTGTGCAGTCATCCTTTATTTATGTTTGCCATGTTCCTTCCTAAATAAAATAACCCAAACCAAGCGTCACACTCGGAATGAGGCAGAAGGGCCCTCCTCTGACTTTCTCTGTGCACAGCTTTTATAATGATTTAGACTGTTCTCAAAATAATACTGGTTGGTTGGTGGTTTGTTCTGGTTTTAAGGAAAACTTTTGTTATAAGCAGGTAGTGGTTTTTATGGGGTCTGCCAAGCAAGGTGATAAAAGCTTTCTCTACGGGTCTGCAACTCTTGTTGTGGAAAAAACAAACGTTCTGAGTAGCTCCACATATGAAACTGTGCCACTGGGGAGTGGAGTTTTCCTCATCCTATTTGCATAATTTCTGCAGCACCAGTACAACTAAGCAAGGAAACAAGAGCACGGTTGCAAATGCTTTCAATTCCCAGTATTCCTGCATTCTTCATCATTCTCTGCAGTGTCTCTCACTTGGGCTGGGAAGGTTACGTTTCTACCTGCCTTGATGGTGTGGTGGTATCTTCTAAGGATAAAATAAGCCTGACTGCTGCAGCTTTATTTGTTGTTGTTGTTGTTGTTTGTTTGTTTGTTTGTTTGTTTTTTGGTTTTTTTTTTGGCTGAGTCCAAAAATGGCTTTATAATAAACCATTTCTTGTTGGTTGAGCTTAAAAATTACATGCGAGAACTTTGGGTAGATCATGAGCCCAAACCCCCATGGTTATTCTGTGCTCAGAGTCAAAGTTTTCGAACACAGTTTACAGATGCTTTGTAAATAGTTTAATCTAAAAATAGTCTGATAATACTTCATTAGTCACCCGTGTCCATCTGTCACCCTTCCTGCTCTCGTGAGTTGGCAATTAGATTATTTCCTAAAGAAAAGTAGTCTGGCAAGTATTTGCATGGAGAGCAACAAGTCAAATCCTAGTGTGAATTCAAATAATTTGTCATTGCTGAATAAAAAGTGGATTGAGTTAACACATATTTGGACATCAAAACATGCTTTTTTATACTTAACTGCTAGGTACATGAAATTATTAATATGTAAATAAAATTACTAAAAATGTGCAGGAGCATGGGTTGATTAATAATGTTTTTGTTAATTTTTTGATCATGGGAAAGATTTTTCTTGAATATTGCAATAGGAGTATTTCTGTAACGTGCATATTGTCAAATGTCACCAGCAGCTAGTGTGAGCTGGTTATTTTAAGTACTGAGGTCACTGCAGGAGCTGGTATCTGTCTGGGTGCATAGGCACACCTGTGTACATAAATGAAGTTATTCAGTGCAGTACATGTTAGGAACACAGTGGATGTAACCATTTTGGAAGTCAGACCACTGGAATGTTGATTCTTTTGTTTGGGGCTTTTCAGAGTGTTTAGAAGTCAATAGCTGAGGTTTATTTCCTGAAGAAATCTGACATGGGCAGAACATACCCTAGTTAACTTCCCAAAGGTTTTTCTGAAGAGCCAAAGCAAAATCCAGACATCAGGATTTTTATACACAGGGTGTTCTGTTTGGTGCTCCTGCTGAATGGGTAAGACTCTAGAGGTCTGGTGGTAAAAGTATTCCTACAATAGACTTACTAGTTCAAAGATCTGTGTTTCAGGCTCCCCATGGGAGCCGTTTGTGTGATGTGGGTAGTGACAGGATATATGCAAAAGCCCAGCTCTGCATGCTCTTCTGGTCCTGATTGCTGCTGCTGCTCTGGGCTGTGTACAAATTCAGTGGTAATCACTCAGCTCCTTGAACAGAGTAGGCTGAAAGAGCCATGATAACGTTTTATTGTGTTAACACCACCGTTTTCAAAATAATAAATAATGTTTCCTATTTTGTCTTATTTCCTCGTCAGCATCACCCTTCTGTGGCAAGAGGAACCTGAAAGGAAAACTTTCACATATCAATGCACTGCCAATGGTAAGTACCTTTTTATCTGATTAGAGGTGGTGTGGTTCCTTCCTGCAGATAGACCATAAGCCGACTTGTATTGCAAATAGTATGTTTTAGAATAACTACTTTTTAGCATGAAAGTGGATTATTTTAATTTTTTAGGAAACATCTAGATCATTATTCTGTATGACTAAAATATTACACTTGCATCTGGATTTTATCTTGTGGAAAGCAAGGCAGCATGTTAATTTTGAAGCGAGAAGCGTGACTTGACAATAACGTAGTTCATCCTGTTGGCAACTGATTTTGCTTCCTCTTTTGCCAAAAGCCTGTTGAGGGCAAGCTGTAGCCAAGCCAAGTGCTCTATTGCCCCAACTTGGGTGCTCTCTGCAGTTTGTTTCAGAACTAACAGCTTCTCCTCGGAGAAAAAAATAAAATAATATAAAAATTCTGTGCAGTGTCAGGTGTGTTTTGCTTCAGCACATTTGACAGCATGAGACTAGTGAAGTTAAAGTCTTAGCTTCTTTGGAAAGCGGTTTGGTTCATGCGATTTTACTTCGTTTCTGGACTATTACTCGATGTTACAGACCATTGGAAGTTTGCATTTGCAGACTCTCTTTATGGTTTACTTAATGCTTCCTGATACTTGTGCATATGGAAAGCAGAGGTGAGGTCTAAAGAAAAGGGCTGGAGATTTCTGCTTCAGCTTTGATCAAATCTGTATTTAGCTGTTGTGATATCTTGTGTTGTCACAGTTGAGATATACAAGAATGGTAACTGCAGCCTTAGCCTTAAGAAATAAGTGTATAAGGTGCTAGTCTGAGTTTTGTATTTCAAGCATCTCAATATCACTGTACTCAAACAGAAGTTAAAGAGATGCTATTTCCATATTGAAAACTCAATTTGGGATCTGAGAGTTGAGCTGGGTTCCTTTGATTGCCATGTGGACATGGATCTAAAGAATATGCAGAGGTCTAAGTGAGGCTATAATCTATTTACAACTCCACTGTCTTCACCCTATAAGCAAAATGACCCCCAGAGGGTTTGCTTGGATGTAACTGTTTACTTTGAAACACAGAAAGTTATTCTGTTGAGTCTTGAAGACATCACAGAGTGAAATGTAAAGCAGCATGTATTTGGCGCTAAGTAAAGCAAATATAACTTTGAAATCAGAAGATCTGTGCCATGTGTGTATGTCATTTAATAGCCTGATGTTTAGGCTCAGAGGTGATATGTGTAATGTTTATATTGATTTGGGATGAATTTCAGCTGATGGGCATGAATTTGTTGAGTGAGAAGGCATCATTTTTACCTGGTCACTTAGCCTGGTATTTTAACTTTCCAAAACTGAAACTAGCAATGCTCTCAGGCTTTTCTATTATTGCTGAGTTTTCATTGTTGTTATTGACCTTTTTCCAAAAAAAGCTACTCTGATTTATTTTTATTTTGTAGTAGTTGAGTATGGTTTTAGTTATGGTTTAAAATATAGGTCTGTGTTACTGCTTCTCTTAAAAGCATGACTCATTCCATATTAACCTAGTCCTTATACTTCATAAAATTTTAAAATACTGAAAGACGGTACTTGAAATGTTACTGCATTTTGTCCTAATTTTCCCCCTACAAATTATGTTAGAAATTCAGAGTTGCACAGTCTCAAGGGCATACTAGTTGTTGCAGTGATCATAAAACAACTCTTACTTGTAGTGAAGTGAAAGACTTCCCACTCTTTTCTTTAAGGACTGCTTTTGTGCTGTAAGTTACTGTATTTTGTTATTCTAGAGATTTCTGAGCAATTGCCTCTTAATTAACTATGAAACAGTTTGAATGTAAATTTAAGAGACAAGCTAGACACATTCTTCATCATCCCCAAAGTAACAATAACTTAATCTGGCTTATAGTAAAGAAGACTTTTATAGGTTTGTATTACGTTTTTACTTTCCGATGTCTGTAGACAAAGTGTGGGCCAGAGGTTGACCTGGAAAAAACCAGTTTGTATTCTTCTCCCAAACAGAACTTAGCTACCCATATTCAGTACATATATTTGAATCAGAAAGGATCCTTGCATTTTTGATCATGATCGTCAGTTCCATTTCTTGGTACTGAAAAATAAAAGGGAGGGGCGGGGGGTATAAACCATAGAAGTTACACATCCTCTTCTGCTTTTTCTTTGCTTTTCTATTTTAAAAGTAATTAAAAGATGTGTATTTTTTTTTATCACATACAGTATGTTAACTGATAGCTAAATAGGGTGTAATATCAGTTACCGCTTAAAAACATACTCTAATTGTTGGCAATTTTTTAAAAAATAAAATTATGTTGTGATATAGGCTACTAATAGAGACTGTGGTTGTGTTCAGTTGGCGTAAGTTCTCCTTCCCATTCTTCCAGTCAACTGTCACGTTCCTCAGAATCTCAGAAGGATGCAAAGGCTTACCAAAAAAGACCTGGTAAGTGAAGGAAACTAGGTATAATTCTTGGGACAGCATGAAATTTTGACTGTTCTTGTGAAACCAGTGGATGCAATTATCAATGAAGGAAGGTGAAGTGCAGTGTATTTTCTCTGATAACTGATTACAGCTGTACTTTCAGAAGTATATCAGAGCATTCATACATAAGTTCTATTTATTGGATCAGCATGAATTACCTGATCTAGTGGTATATTTGTTAAACAGGAAGTGCTAATAGTGTAATAGAGAATTAAAAATGCATGGTAGGGAGATACTTGATAAGCATTAACCATTTTATGTACCTCTGCATTCTGATCCATTTTCTGCAAGGTTTTTTTAATTGTTTCTTTACAGAAAACAAGTTAAACACATCAGTGAGATCTTTTTCTGATTCAAAGGGAAAACACCCCTTGCCTCTCTCTTGTAGCATTAAAGTTCACTACTGAATGAATCAAATGAAAGGGTGGCTATGGTCCTTAAGAATTTTAAGAAGTGGTGGCTCTACTTTGAAGGAGCATTTGCCAGAGAACTTTCTCTGCTGATTCTGTAATCATTTTGCAGTTCAGAAATAAGCTTTGACTAAGAATTCTCAGCAGAATCATAAATATGTAATTATCTTGGCAGCTGGGATATTTAGCCACTGGCAGGTGCCCAGTGCAGCACAATCACAAAAGCTAAGGAAAATGGGCCAGTATCAAATCTGGGGAATGTCCTCTAAAACAGGGTAAAGGCCATAGGTGTTCCTTGCCTATTGCCATTCCTGGGTTTTAAATCATAAATGTGCCTGAAAAGAGGCTGTTCCTGCTGTGATACATTGTCTTATGTTACAGGGTTTTTTGTGGTTTGTTTTGGTTTGTTTTGTTTTTTTCTTGTCTTCCTTAGTTTTGTTTTTTTCTTGTCTTCCTTATTCTTTGCTCTCCCCTGCCTTGGGTTTTTTGTCTTTACTGCTTTATACTGGTTTTGGTTCAATAGTTAATAGTAGCAGTAGTACAGCTAGCATTAGATTATATCTTACTTGATCAGCATGCCATCTGCTTTAGAGGAGAGGGAGATTTTATGTTTCTGCTGTGGTTTCGCTGCCATATGCCTATGGTGAAGTCACATAACCTGAAATGACCCTTTTTTTCCTCTATTATATGAAAGAATTAGAAATACAGTGTTAAATGTTCTTGACAATGACTAGGTTTGCTGCATATTTAAAAAACTAAACTGGATGTTAGGTGTAAGTGAAGTAGGATGTTGTGAAGAAAACCCAAGGACAGGCTCTTTTGTATCTGAGCACGTTAGTGTTACTGTCTGGAGAAAACCAGGTTAATATGTCACTTGTATCATCAGGTCACGATCCTGGTTTCTTTCTTGTCAACAGAAAGTTGGTAGTAGCTCAAATCAACAAAAGTAAAAGCTGCCCTTAGTTTCAGTGGTATTGATGCTGGGAAATAATGAATATTGTGTAGAGTCTTGCATCTGGGCAAAAACAACCCCATGTACCAGTACAGGTTGGGGGTTGACCTGCTGGAAAGTAGTG
>JAVHNF010029967.1:12870-23150 GCA_034783455.1 Micropsitta finschii | reverse complement strand
CCTCCATAACCTTATGTGTTTTGAAGGAGCATAGATTATGAGACAGGTATTTACATTTATCGAGTTTAGACATTTAAGAGAGAGATTTACTACTAGCTACCAATCAACAAGAGGCTGTATGTAACACTGGCAAATATCATTCACAAATGAAACATGGTCTTCCTCTTACTATTTTATTTTTTTTTCCCATGTTTTAAAGGCTATATGACCATACCAGGCACAGGCTGAAGTAGCTCATTTGATCAAAAATATTGTACAGGCAGTTATTTAACAATTTTTAACAAATGAGAAAACCAATCACAGAGTTTTCTTATTAATAACACACGAAAGCCTAGGAGTTACTAAGAATATCCTACAAAATTCCTGGCAATTTGTACTTTTAACCTACCTGCCTCATTTGCAAAACTTGTGATTCTGAAAAGAAATAATGAAAGTGATGAGTGGAAGTTAGCAGGGAATATCTAACAGTTGTTATTGCTAGTATTTATGAAAAGGTAAGAAAACTTGTGTAAAAAAAACATATTAATTAATATGAAGGATTGAACAGGAGAAATCTTAATATAGTTGGTCATCACAATAGATGAGATTCTTTTCAGATCTATAGATCTCGGAAAATTTGCAGGGAAGTAAAATTACTGTGGATAGACTGGTCCCGCTACTGATAATCTCTCTACAGTGTCTTTTTTTTTTTGGCATAAAAATATGCTAAAAGGGCATGTTCTACATATGGCATCAGTTCAACAGCTGAAATAATTAAAATAGGTTTTCAGAGTTGCTGGTTCATTTGTTTGTTGTTTTATTTTCATGTAAGTTCCAATACTGACCCACTTCCCACAGGTGTTAACTGCTGAGTTAGCTTTGTTAACTTCCATGAAGCTACTTCTGTGAAAATATAGCCTCTAAAATACATAATCCAGAAAAAACATCTCTGCAGTACTTTGGAAAGGCATTAGGGGCCTCCGTGTGGATGAGTAATACAAAGACTAGACCTGGATTGTTTTCAAAATGCTGTGATAATATGTGTACTTATTTATTTATTTATTTGTGATCATGGGGTAAAATAGTGGGAAACTTATTAAAAAAAGAAAAACTAGAATAAATGGAAATGGGTTAGAAGACTATGCTTTCCAGTGGTCTTTTTAACCTCGCAGTTGCAATTTTCACGAGCTAAATTAATGCTGAGCTCTCTTTTCCCTTATTAAACTGGAATATCTGCATTAGGAAGGAAAAAAAGAAATCAGTTTAGGCATTCTACTTATAGTATATTTTAGAAAAGGTCTGTGATATGGTGTGATTTTGTGAGATTAAAATATGAAAAAGTGTGAATTTTGCCTAATGAGAATGATTATAACAGCTCATGAAAAAGACCAGATATTGCATGTTATAACATCCCGTTACGTATCTCATGTTTTGAGCATTTAAAGTTCTGTTTTATGGATTCTATCAGCAGGGGATCTAATGTTAAGCAGTATGTTTTAATGGAGTTGCTGTTGTTCTTCTCTAATGGGGAGATTATAAAGTTATAATTAGTGTAATGCTGCCACTATTACACAAAATGACAAAAATGCCATCTACTTCAAAGGGAACAATATTAAGTATGCTGTCATAATTAACCTTCTCCATCCCTCTTTTAAACTTGCTCCTCTCAAATAACCATGGAACGCTTTACAGTTGGTAGCAGAGATCAGGGACAGATTAAACAAAATAAGAGGCAGATGTAGCTGATACCAGTTAATAGAGCAACTCTGACACACAATCCTCAGGAAGGGAGGTTAGAAAATAGGCTGAAATGAACTGAACATGAAGGAGGAATATCTTGTTTTTCACAGGCTTTGCAGCATCTCTTCGAAATTGTGATGATAAATTGTGCACGAAGATTCTTTGTGTGTCTCGCTAGAGTCAGCAAACCATTTTTATGAGAAATGGATGGGGAGGGATGCTGCTGAATGAAATAGAAAAAATAGAATAAAAAGGAGTGAGACATCATTATTGATCATTATGGCAATGTTACTGACCCCTCTGCCAAACTTAACATGCTATTCAGAAACCTCTATTTTGAAGAGGGTAAAAGCAAAGTTGAAGCTTGCTTTCTCTGTAAATGTTTAGGGAGAAATAGTTTGCAAGCATAAAAAAAGTTAGGAATTTTAACATCAGTTTTACCTCCAGTTGTAAATCCAGGAGATAAATTTTCTTGAAATTCACAAAATGAAGTGCCTCCTGTGGAAACTAGATTAAATACAAGATGTACTTAGTTACCATGAACACTCTGATCTGGTCTTCACCTCACAGGAATACATTTTTTTCCCATGTACTCCCTTTTTCCTTATTTGGATCTCTCTTACAATTCGATCCATAACTTTAAATGCCCAAAGTATGGTAGGATCAACAGGATATTGAAAGTACAATATCCATCAAGGATGGAATAGCTAAAAACATAAAGGAAATGTGTACTTGTAAATCCATGTGCATTTTCTCTTTCGACAAAACCTAATTTAAATGAATCAAAAACTGAAGAGTAACCAAAGCAGTGACGTCTTAAACTTAGTCACTAGAGAAAGTATGAGGTCAAATCACATACTGACAACAAAATCAATCATGGCTTTCCCTGAGGATAAGAACACTCATTGCGAGGGGAGAGAGTCTCAACACCAATGAATATTTATGTGTTTTGTAGGTTTATTGTTGAATATAGAACACGAGCATTCATTAGTGCAGGAGCTGCAACCCCACTTTCCCTCATCCTAGGTAAGTGTTCAAATCATTAGACACTAAGGTCATATCCAGTCCTCAGTACAGGCTATAAATATTTCACTATACCATGGCAAAGTGAAACAATTTCAGCAACAACAAAAAAAGGGGTCTGCTCTGCTTTGAAACAAAAATCCTTAAATTCACACATTTATTGTATTTTTCAGGGTTTTCCTCCAAAACACTTGGATGCATGTTTATGCTTATAATTTGATTACTGTAAAATATATGTGTTTAAATTACACATAGCTTTTATATTTTGTTTAGCTATCAGTGTTATTATTAATTACATATAAAGATGTATCAATAATATAGATCAACTCTTTTTATATACATATAAAGCTTGACTATATTATATGTATGTACAGTATATAGTCTTGGCAGCATGGGTACATTATGACTGAATACATTAAAAAATAAATTACTTCCCTCAGCAGCTCCATCCTTTCTGAACAAACACTACAGGTACAAATGCACCTGGTTATGGGACCAGTGTAATTGCACATTGATCGAATCAACATCCTTCTTGCCTTTATTCAGAACCTTATATTCATGAAAATCAGCTGTGACTTTCTGCAGATCACCATTAGTTTGCATTAAGCTTGGCTGAGTTATTCCTCTGAAATATAAATATTTAATTTCTATATATCAAGATGAGAACTTCAGGTTACTTCATGTTCTGTATTCCAGATATGGGGGGAGTTGAAAAGTATTTCAGTTTTAGTATATTTACAAGAAAAAATAACCATACAATATATTTCTTCTATTTCAGTAACTATGAATTAAATTATGGAATACAGACTAGATTTCTTTCATAATTTTGTCTCTTCCTTTTACAAACAGTTTAGGAATCCTTATTTGTTATTGCTTCTTTTAACAATCAAATGTCCAAACAGCTTTGAGACATTTTAATGATACTTATGAAAAAGTTATCACAAGCAAAACATATTATATACATGCATGATTCCATTCATGTATGTCTGCATCAATGTCTATATTTAGAGATTAAAGTAGGATAAAATTAGTGAATAGTATTTTCAGTTTCCCATCTGCATTTATAAAATTTCATATTAATGCTGTTTCTGAGTCACAGCTTGATAAAAGTTATGTAGGGATGAAACATTTTGGACATGATAATTTGAGAAACCTCTAACTATGGTTCCTTTTCTAGTTATAAAGCAGTCTAGGTAATTTAAAGTGCAAGATGTAAATGCACCTAATCTTCTGCTTCTACCTGAAATACAGTGGTAAGTTTTTGTTTTGTTATTTCTAACCTAGTGAAGAGCAAAGAGAACTGGGAATTTTGTGACTGTTTCATTAAATTAATCTCCATTCTGTTTTGTAACCCAAATGTTTGCTTTCCAGATCTGGCACTTAATATCATTTATACCAAAATTGATGAGTGTTGTCCAATTACCTATTCTTCCACTTGAATAATAATTGAGTTCTGCTTAAGGACTCTTATGCATTGTTTGAATTAGCCTGATGGAGCTCTGCAAAATTTCTCAAGGGCAGTAACAAGGTACTGTGCTTGCGAGACTGCTCCACAGATACAAACAGAATTATGAACCATATTTTATCCAAGTGCCATGGACAGCTGGATTCTTCTTATACCTATTTTACACTGGTGGAGTTACTTGTCATGTAGCTTATTGTACACCAAAACAGAATCAGGACCTTTGTGCTTCAGAGACCAGACTCCTCTGAGATTTATGGGTGAAATAAAATCCCTCCACTCAAACAACAGAGAAAGGTGAGGTAAAGAAGAACACGTTATGGTTTTTCATGACACTATGTGTTGCTCACTTTTATTGTTTTCTCTTCCATAGCCTCCAATTTTCTTCTTGACTCTCAATAGCTGCACTCAAAGCTGCAGGATTAAACTGTGAACCAGAAACCAGCCCTGTCCATTGTCTCTGAAAGGGTTATTCACATGGTAAATAACAAGGGTTATTAAGGGTTATTAAAATGTAATGAAATGTTACAAATTCCATTTCTCATTGAAGTTGGACATGACTTTGCTTTTAGCACTAAAATCATAAAGCTAAAGCTGTTTGTTTTTCCACTCGTCTTTTGACTTCAGACATGATGTCCAACTGCATATATGCTGTCAGTCAGTCTTATACAGAAATTGTCAGCTTTCCTCCACAGTGGGATCAGTGACCTTTCACTGCATGAGGAGGGCTGACATGACAACACGCCTTCTATAATTTCTCACAACATATACTTTTTGTTGCTACAGATGTATTGACCTTCTAATCACACAGACATGAGACTGCTGGCAGCATACAACCTGCTCACTACTTTTGTTTCCAATTGTCCTTTCCTAAAAAATTTTCCTTCTTCAATTTCACATACATATATACATGATTATCCAATTGTTTCATAGCTGGCTGTACATTTATTTCTTACAACAAGTATAAATGATCAGAATATATATTAATTAATAATATTAATTTAACGTATTCTGAGAATAATCTTTGCTCATGCATTGCACAATTCTTACTTGCTGTAATTTGCAACAGATTTTTTGGCAATATGAAATGGCTTAGGTTCAAAGTCTCAAACATAGATATACAGCTCCTATCTGGATACATAAACTATCCTGATTTGAAAATAGTTAGGCTGGATTATTTTAATCTGAAAAACTGGATGCCATGTATGGAAGGATTTCAAGAGGCTCCACACAGGAGGAGAAGATTATCTTCAGACTTCTCAGTGGCTTAGGCTAAACTGGCTTTATCGACCTAATGACCAAGATGAAATACTTGGAGAAAGATGGAGAAGTCATTTTGCTGTGTTGACAAGATGAGTTTCCCACACATCATTTTTCAAGGTAATGTCTAAAAATATCTGAAATGCACCTGGTCTCACTGTCCTTGCCCCTACTCTTTGTCATACTGATCAAGATAGAGCCAGGTGTTACTGAGCCCAGTTTCATTCCCTCTGTTGTCCCTGACCTGCTGGAAAGGAAAGTGCTAGGGTTCTATCCTGTGGCCACTGCTCAACTGGGCACTTGGCATTAGTCAGCATCATATCCAGAGGGTCTTAAGACTGCTAGTTTTGCAACCCTACCCAGTCTGGGCAGAGGGGTTTCAGCAGCTGCCCACACAGCTTATGTTAGAAACTTGAGCAGAAGCTGATATCAGTTTTGAGAAGTGATTCTTCAGCCCAGGCAGACTCAAAGGCTAGGTGCAGGGAAGCAAATGCAGTGATCTTCACACAAAGCTCTCTGCTGCAATTTCTTCCATCTATCAGTGTCCCACAAAGTTTAACAGAAGAGAAATGTCTTCTGTAACATACAATAGGATGATTAAAAAGGAAAACTTCAAAAAGGCTCTCCTTCACTTTGAAATTGTACTCGTTTTCAGAGTTTCTATTTTGCTCCTTGTTAAAATCTGGAGAGTCTTACCAGAAGAAGCCTTTCTGAGGAGGGCAATAAGAAAAGACCAGTTTTCTGGGGACAGCTATTTGGCAAAGACATTACCAATTTATTCTGCTGCAGCTATTTTCATTATCTCTTCCCATGTTTGTTGGTTTCTTTAATGACACACCCATATCTCAGCTATGAAAAGCATGTGAAATATAAATGAGTTTTATCGATGTGGTGAAAAAATGATTAGTCAACTTGTTCTGATATAGTTCTAATATTTTATGCTATATGATTATTAATCATTATCCATACATGTGGCTCTTTGCATAGTCATCACACATTTATTACTCCTATTAGTGGACTTTCAGATGGTCACTTCTCTAGTCAAATATTCAGCCTGTCTGCCCAGCATGGATATGCAGGTATGTGCATCACTGGTTCTGATTCTTAGTCAGGAGAGAGTGTTTTTAACAGGAATGGACCAAATTCTTGTAAAAAACATATTCCTGTAATACTGGAAACAGCACTTATTCCCCTGACTATTGATTTGTCATTCATATCCTGCCATTTATCAAATATTTCAGACATTTTTTGTCAAGATGCCTTATGACACACAGTACATGTAAAGAAATGCAATTTGAAGCAACACTTAAAACCTACCAACAATGTCTTTTGTCTAAGGTTAATTTTCTTCACAGTAGCTGGTACGGTGCTATGTTCTGTACTTGCGCTGAAGACTGTTGACAGCAAAGGGACGTTTTAATTATTGCTGAGCAGTGCTTACACAGCACTAAGGTCTTTTCTGCTCCTAACACCACCCCACTAGTAAGTAGGTTGGGGTGTGCTAGAGGATGGGAGGAGACACAGATAGGACAGCTGACCCCAGCAGTCCAAAGGGATATTCCAGGCATGGTGTCATGCTCGGCATAGAAAGAAAGAAAAAGAAAGGCGGGAAATTCAGGGTTATGTCACTGCTATCTGTGATGGAGTGCTGCTTTTCTGGAGGAAGCTGAACCCCTGCCTTTTGATGGGAAGCAGTGAGTGAATTCCCTGTTTAGCTTTGCTTGTGCACACACGTTTTGTTTTACATATTGAACTCAACCCATGAGTTTCCTTTTTTACTCTTCTGATTCTCCCCTCTATTAGCCAGGGGGGACGGTGAGCAAGCTGCTGGTTGGGACTGAGCTTCCTACTGAGATTACACCATGACAACCATAGAGATGTCCCAAAACTGGATAATCCCAGTGCTATTTTTTGTGTTCTTGAGGAATTTATTTGTCGTCTGCCATCTTTGTAGCCACTCATATTTTTGCCAAGTTTTGCTAAAGCCAGCAAAGTTTCTGGATGCTATTGTTTTCAACCAATCTGCAGCATTGAGATGAACAAATGTGTGCTGGAGAATCTGTCATATGTGAGATATGAGCTATGTTCTTTATTCTGGTGTGTAAATATCCCTTATTAAATATTGCACTTTATCAGGATAAATTTTGTTTGCTTACGTTTTACAGCAAATGGGGGAGGGAAACATCTTTTCTGTATTTTCTCAGCCATCAGTTTTTCTTCAAAAGCTTTATCCTTATCAGAAATAAAGCTTCTTTATTCTCCATTGCTCTGTAGAGGTTTCTTAACATAAGAGACAGACCTATTTTCAATTTATTATTGTTCCTGTTCTATGTCCTATTGATTTTTCTCTTATTTTAAACTTTTTTTAATCTTAAATGCAAAGTCTTTTTCCAGCTTCAAGGGAGCAACTCAGGCAAACATTTTGCTGGTGAATAATTCAAAGCATAGCATAAGGATTTTTTTGCTGAATTTGTCCTTAGAATATTTTTAAATTCTTCATTATTTCTTCTACAATCTTCTTACTGTGTTATTTCAGAGCTTGTTTTGCTTCTTTTCAGGAATACCTATTTAACTAATCACGGTTTCTTTCTATTCATATAGATTATTTTTAGGAAGGCCCTGATTCATGAGTTTTTATAAATGAGTCCCAAACTTAAACTAAACTGCTATGCAATATGATTGCAGAAGCTAGATGTTTATGAATCAAGGCTGCAGTATATAGCTTCTGGTTTAGAAGATGCCTATGGCCATTCCATTTTTACTGTCTTCTATAGCTATGGCTGTGGATATAAAATTTTGTTGCTTTTACTTTCCTCAGTGTTTTTTCATACTCCCTTTTCTAAATTTAAAGCATTTCTAATTCTTTTCTTGTATGTATTTGTTGATATTTTTATTAGCATAATTATAGACCTATGATTCATCTAGTTCTGGCATGTTAATAGAATGAACTATCACATTAAAGAGAGTATATATATTATTAGGCTATGTTCAGTGCAGGTATCTTCTACTAGAAATAATCCTCATGAGTTTTGATAGATAATTATAGGATGGTCCACTTCACAAGTATTCAGATTTATTTTTCTGTAACTGTAGAAAAAATAATATTGCTTACAATAAATATGCAGAATATTCATAAATATACACAGGATCTCATATAATCTATAATATATACATGTATGTGTATGCAACACCTGAAGTAAATCAGGTAACCCTGATAGCAAGCTTTGGATAGCTTGACTGTTTAGTTTCAACAGATTTCTTCATAAATGTAATATAAAAATTTCTAAATTTAAAAGTTGGCCTTAAAAACCTCCCCCTTCAGTTAAAATACTCTATTACTTGGGGCAGAAGCATTGAAATGCTTTTTGCAGTGGTAGGGTTTCAGCACTACTTTCATTACAGACTTCAGAGAGGCCAATCCCACATAATTGTCCAAGACCAGGCTCTGCAGAAATGGAAATTAATCCACTGATAATGTCAGTAGTCAGGGTCTTTTAAAATGGATCCCAGATCTCCAGAGGAATAAATGTCAATATTTAATAGCCCTTCATCCTACACTCATACATTTCCTGTAGCAAAAAGCAGACGAAGATCTGATTTCTTTGTGCGTCAAATTCAGACAGCAAACTAGCACACATCTTTCATTAAGCATATGCCCACCAGCGTTCATGACTGGGACACTATGACGATTTCATTTTGGTAGGTTTGTTTTGTATAAAAAAGTTTTGAATACCTTTTTCCAGTTACAAGCTTTTTGTCCTCCAACTCTGTGAATGATTTCCAAAAGTATTTACTTTCTGCACTAATAGTGAAATCGACAAAGGAATCCAAAAGTAAAAAAAAATGTGGTTTTGAACTTTTCTTATAAGCCCCACAGTGAAAGTGACACTATTTACAAGTTTAAATTATTATCCAGTGACATAAAATAAACAGAGCTTTACTATGACCTGCTCATAGCTTGGAAAGCATAAATCCTTTCAGAGAGAGCTGTGCTTCATTTTACAAATCTCAGTTACTACAGAGATTAAACATTGGTTGCACATAGGTTTAAAATAGAAACAAATTGTGCAGAGCAGAATATTTTCTAAAAGACAACGGAACAAAGAAATCTTTCTTTATAGGCCTTAAATGCTAAATACATTATTTTAATGTTTTTTAGAGTCTTTCCATTTGGTTTGAGATTCTGGCAAGTTATGGGCCAATAGCCATTTCTAAATAACTGTGTTAAAAAACTAACTCATATAGTGCAAAATGGATCTGGGCCCACAAAATGTTAATGACAGCGCAATAGAGATTCAAGGACACAGTTTCAGTGCTAACATTTGATTTCCTCCATTTCTGGCAAATGCCTTAAAAGACCTCTCCATCCATTATTGCTACTGCCACATGATAAATACCTGCCCTGGGTTCAGCAGTAGCAGTGATTTTTCTCCTTATTAGTAGCAGGTGCAGTGCTGTGTTTTTGACTTTCAGCCTGGGAACAGTGCTGCTAACACCAATGTTTTTAGTTGCCGCTAAGTAATGTTTACTCTGACCAAGGACTTTGTGAGTCTCATGCTTAGCCAGGGAGGAGGGGAAGCCAGGAGGAAGCAGAGACAGGACATCTGACCCAAACTAACCCAAGAGGTATTCCATACCATCTCATGTCATGCCCAGTACATAAACTGAGGGCAGTAACCCAGAAAGGCTAGATCACTGCTGGGGTTGGGCTGGGTATCAGTCAGTGGGTGGTGAGCGGCTGTATTCTCTCCCCTTGTTATTTCCCTTATCATTATTATTATTGGCGGTAGCAGCAGTGGTTTGTTATACCTTAGAT
>JAVHNF010029957.1:0-10090 GCA_034783455.1 Micropsitta finschii | reverse complement strand
ATAGTCCAGGGCTTCAGGGCCATACTGTCTCATATGAAAATCTGGGTCCACATAGTAGATCGATTCATTTACCAACCTGTCCACAACACCAAATACCCCTTTTAAACTAGTTCCTCCCTTGGAGGTAATATATCTGTATGCTAGATGTACATCATACCATCTAGGCAAGTAGGGATGTCACAGAGAAAAGATGCACCTAAAACCTTAATCAGTGAAGACAGAAATGCAGTATCTCCAGTTAGGTCCATCTCCAATCAAGGAGGCTAAAATGTACAAGATACGTAACACTTTTCCCCCTTTCCCACTTAATCTCTAAATATGGATATTACATATGGATATCCCAGTTACAGATGCATGGACAGCCCAATGCATCTGCAAATGTTTGCTACTGCAGCAGAAAATCCTCTATCACAAGAATTATGGTTTTGGTTGTTCGGTGGAATTAGATGACCTGACCTAAAGCATGAGGTTTATAAGATGTGCTGAAGAGCTGAATCCACTTACTGGTAGCTTAAGCAGACCTCAACCATTGGTGGAAAAAGCACTGTGGCAAGAACTGCAACATATTTGTGGCAGCCAGTCACACCAAGTTGTGTGGGTTTCTTTGGGCTGCTAGAAAGTTAACGCACAGCTCTGCACTATATACTCTGTACCAGTGCCCTCTACTGGCTGTCATCACAAAAAATAAACTGCAATTAATAAGAGGTTGAGTCACATCTCTTCTCATGTGTATCTATTTATGTTGACTTGTCAGGTAGAGGGTTGTCATTTTAGTATTGAAGGTAATGTTCTTCGTGGTGTATGTCTGTGGTTAGCCAGTGACAGACATATGATTGACTGTAGATAATCATGTACTTTTTAGGGTGAGCTGTGCATGCACTACGCTTGTAAATCTAACAACTATTATGCTGGCCCTGTTTTCAGCAAATGCATGGCTGCTTCTCTGTGGCATTTTCCTAAACGTCAATATAATGTCAATAATGAAAACCAACACTAGGGAGGCATTCTGCTCTAGTGGCTAGGAAAACATGCCCTGGAGCCTGGATTCTGTTCCCTCTTTCCCTGCCTCACCAGATAACCTGCTGTTATGTATTATTTATATTACAGTAGCATCTGGAGGCCTCAGGACCTCGGCACTACTGTGGTCTGAACTCTTAATGAAAAACAAGCTTAGCCTTCCTATGTAACAACATACAAAAGAAAAGTTAAATAAGTACATTGTAATAGGAGCAAGGAGTACTATGTCATTACTCTGTGCTCCAGTTTCCCCATTTGAAAAGCACTTTGGGATGCTCACGTGAAAGGTGAACACCAATTTTTAAGCACTGGTATTAGATTGGAGGGGAAGGATGTGAAGGGGGGTGCAGATACATTTTCCCACACTCACAGATAAGCTCTTTCTGCTGGAACAGGTAAGATGGAAACTTTCTGTGGGCTGTGCTTCCATGATGGCAAGATACAGGGCTGTGCAATGCACTAATTGCTTTACAACTAGCAGTTAAAAAAGCACATTTGATACCTTCATCCTTGGGACTTCACTCATGCATAGTTGCAAATAATCACTTATTAAGTGAGATTCAGGGACAGGACTACCACACAAGGGTTTTGCTCCTTGAAGAGATGCCCACTGAGCTGACAGAGAATGAAAACATCAGCAGTTTAAAAAGCAAAAGAGAAAAAAAACACAGCAGGTTTTCTTTCTTTTGATTTCGCCCCCTGCAGCAGCTGCTTTCTAGGCATGTGTGTCCACAGCTTCTCTTCTCTTCCCTTCTCTTGTCTGCACACACGCACAGGAATAGCTTTAATGCAAAAATTCAATCCTCAGTATCAGGCTGTCATCGCACAAAAATGAAACTGCTCATTTTTAACTAAAGGAAGCTTTTTTATGACTTGTTCCCCCAATAAAACCATCATCCCATGCTAACGAGGTGCCATGAGATAGTTCACATGGTCAAGCTGAAGTGCTGTTTCTCGGGCTAAGGAGGAGGAGTGCAAGGAGGCTCAGTGCAGCTCAACCTGCCTGCTCCCCCATACACAGGGAGAAGTCACCTCCTCCTGACCCCATTCTTTGAGCAAAATGAAGAGCCCTTCCACTGGAGTGCAGTGCTAAAGGCAAACATGCCCTAAGGAAATGAGAAGAGCTGCTCAAATGAGTAAAGCCTTGCAGGATGAGGCCTTGTCTCTATCCTCCTATTTCCAGTTCTCAAAAGCTGTGTCACTGCCGAAGCTCACAACAGCAGTTTCCACATTACTGATGCTCGCTGAAGGGGCTTGTGGCTTTTGGTTAACTAAAATGAATACACTTTAAACTGAAGTTGAATTCGTCACTTATTTGCAGTTTGTTAGCATGTTCCTAAACAGAGGTTGGAAAAAAACAAACAAAAAAAAAACCAACCCAAACTCTGCTGCAGTTTAATTTTATTTATTTAAAAAAAAAAAAAATCTCTCAACAAGATGCCTAAAGGGTAGCTGGACCTGAAAAGGATAAAATCTTACATTTACCAAAACCACAAAGAACAAAATTAAGGGGAGATATTCATGTAGAGTGGTTGCTCTAATGGGCTTTTAGCTGATGAAGCTCTCAGCAAAAGACTGCATCTTCTGCAATGCATCTATCTGCATGCATACCTACATAATGCAACAGAGTTTGTAAACCATGTGGAAAATATGAAATATGACAATGATTTTTAATAGACCTTATAACAGTTTTCCACCTGCCTTTCTTGCACAGCCTGCATCTTGCTGCCTCTGCAAGCCCAGGAAGAGCCATCAAAACCCCCACTAATTCTAGCATTATGATAATATATGTGCTATCCATGCTTAGCACAGCAGGGAAATAGGACTCACATATCTTATCAAGGGTTATAGAAGTCTAGTAGGCACAGACCCTACTTTTTCCAAGATAAAAGCCACTCCAATGAGGAAGTTAATCCATCTAGCTTCATGGACCATGTCTTGTAACCTGCAAGAAACGCTGCTGCACTGTTCACCCTTCAGCTGCAAAACTACTGCCACTGCTGAGCTTTAATTCTGTCATACCAGCAATCACATTGGAAAAAGAACAGGTATGAAATGCCATAAGCCTGGACTGAAGGTTTGCTGCCGTAAAGCCAAGACTCCTTAAAATACCCCTACCCATTCCCTGAACTCTTGCAGGGCTGAGTCCATAATTTAGTACAGGTCTAAAATATTGCTTTGATCAGCCCACATGCCCTGGAGACGTCTTCTCTCAAATAGGCATGTTGAACTGCTTAAACCTGACCTGCATGTGACTGCAAAAATGCATCAGACAACTATTGATTTATGAAGGTAACTGAAGAACTACTTCACTTCCAATACAACAGGCAACCACAACTCTAGATATATGTGCTCTGAAGAAATTGTTCTCAGGTAAATAAGTATCTCACACACACCTCCTCCAATCCAAGTTTGTGGTCCCACTATTTCTTATTTTGAGATCCAAAACTGCAACATCTAAACACATTTCTAACCTTATACCCCTAGGGTGTCCCAATCTATTTAATGGGAAACACCAAATTCAGTGGGATGACTTGCAAGTATCATGCTATGCATACATTTAAAAATGGCAAAATTAGGAGCTGGCAATCCATAACAGTCTAGAACAACACCTTCTATCGCATAATGAAGGTCAACTGACTTGGCTTCTGAAGGTAGCAGCAAGTTTTTAGACAGACATTTGTGTGATGTCTAATGCAGAGCCTATGCTTTGTGTCCGTTAATAAATGCGTCCTTGTAAAATCTCTGTGAAGTAGAAAAGTAGTGTTATCCTGATTTTTCACAGATGGAAAATGGAGATACAGAGAAATTAAAGGGGAGAGGCTGTCTCTAGGGTAAGCATGACGCAAACCAGCCAAATCTTTATAGGTCAGAACTGCCACTTTGAATTGCACCTAGCAACAGATGGGAAGCCAGATTCATTCCATTATGCACCCTTTTCAGTAAGAAGACAGAAAATAAGCAGTGTAAAATATATGCTTTATATTTGCTATTATTGTTTGTTAGGCTCTGCTAGAACAGAATGTGCTGTGGAGGAGATGGAAGGGAAATGCCGATTATTGCAAGGGTAACATTTACCTACAGATCTTGTAATCAAAGAGTTGCTTTCTGCACCAGTTTATTCTCAGCAGCTCTGAAATCTCCCAGATGAGTAAAGACATTTGGTCTGTATCCCAGTATTCACTCAAAAGCGGTATAAACAGAAAGCTGGGAAAAAAGAAAAAACCATGCTTATCAGGCTGTTGCTGCTCTATCTACCTCTTCCTGCCTTCCACAGTTTGCAGGACACATGAAAAGTAAAATAAATACCCAGTTACATTTTGCTTATCATCTGACACATTTCAAAAGAAAATAAAGGCATCCACTGAGGGTTTCCTCTTTATAATTCTGTCTGCTGCTGACAGAAGGGGTGCCCAGAATTAGACAGAGAAGATAACCTCTTAAATATATACATATTTAAAAAGCATTTTATCTCAGAGGAAAAAATATTTTCTGCTGTGGTTGGTTGCTATCTCAGCCCCGCTTTAAACATTTATCTGATGAAATCAGTGCATTCCTCAAAAGAGACAGTTCATGAATCCTCAGATTCTTATGGCTAACAAATAATTAAATAGCTGAAACTCTGCACTTTTAACAGTAAAGTGTCTGACTCACGATGCCTAGTTATAAACCCAGCAGGTTCAGCATGCCACCCCAGCCTGGCTGGGGTAATACACTCTCACACAGCAGACAGCAGGGTGGGATTTGGCCAGCCACCTCAGCTCAGGAATCCCACACCACTCCAACCAGCCCCTGCAAATGGCATACAGGCAGATTCATTGTGGAGCCACACTGGCGCCCAGGACAGGAGGCATTAACATTGCAGAAATTACAGAGATGAATTAAGGACACCAGCTTTTGTCTGGGATTAGCTGGATTTACAGACCTTGGGGAAAGCGTCAGCTTTTTTAAACTGCTTCTATTTTGAGATTGCACAGTTTGAGAGCCTGTTTTTAAAGCTATGGTGGTGAACCCCAGTTCAGTCAGTGGTATGAATGCTCCAAGAATTAGAACAGTATTTGCTAATCTTTATAGTTCTTTGACATCCAGATGTCTCACAGCATTTTAAAGACATTTGTGAGAGGGATTTCTAGAACATTTAAGTCACATGGGTGATGGCAAACAAGACACAAACAGGTACAGAGAAGTTAAATGTCATCTGAAAGTCTAAGTCCTTTACGCTCCACTTCCATGTGCTTTATTTCATAGTAACTTAAAAAGCCTGTCCATTCATTCAGTGGTACCACAACGTCAAACACAATGTGCTGGCAGCTGCTGCTACTGCTTCAAAGGCATCTTTATTTAAGTATTTTGTATATCATAATCTGTCAAATTGCAGGGGAGGCAGGAATGCACCCAGTACTTTCTAAGAGGAATCGCAAGTAATCAGATCATTTCTACACGTACCCAAAAGTAGGGGGGAAAAATCACTTTTAAAATAATGACATTAGACTAATTGAATCTGGAACAACCCATGTAAAGGAGGAATAATATGACTTGTCATCACCTTCCAAACATCCTCAACAATAAGCTAAGGACAGCTGTCAGACTGATGGAAAACCAGAAGGATTAACACGAGATGACCACAATGACATTTTCTATTGACAGAAACCACTGATGTCAACAGATCTACAGTCACTCTAATGTACTTAAAAATCTTCATGTTTATACACATAATGGTCTGCATGTGTTAGAAACATCAGCTGTTTATTTGAGATGCTACTAGTCTTCCACGGTGCTTGTATTGTCTGACAGTGTGCAAAGAGGTGCCTGACACAACAACCGCAACTTCAATTACCTATGAAGACATAATTCTAGATACACGCTGTCTTCAGAATGAAAAACATATGCCATTTCTTAGGCTCCAACCAATCCTGTCTTTAACATGACAGGAGAAGGCTAAAAATTCTGCAAGCTGTTATGAGTGATTACAAGCCCAAGTATCCTTCAGAAGATGCTGGAGGAAGGAAAGATCTTGAACTAGATTAATTTAATTAAAAACAACCCGCTAGTATGCAGTGGATGGAGGTTAGCACTAATAAGCCCCATGATAATTAAAAAGGCTTGAAGTCAAGGATCACAGTTTATCTGCCATGGCAGAACACCTGCCTGCCTGCTCTAGGTGAAGCTTGGCCAAATCTGTACACCCAGTCCAGTTTCCTAACATGTACTACAGAGAACTTAACAAATTAATTACAAGGTAATAAAAATTTAACTCCATGAAAGAGATGATGCCTTAGATGGGATCAAGACCTTTTAGATCCAACATCTGTTTAGTGCAGCAGACAGGAAAGTATCTGCAGGAAAACAGAAGAGAAACTGGGAAGAACTTCTTGCAGTATCTGGACTTTACAAGTGACCAGCCCAACTCTGCTACCTCTCACCACGTGGAAATGACCTAGTACCTTTCCATGTGCTTTTGCCTTACTCCCTAAGTGTGGCAGCAGCAGCAGTCTGAGGGATGGGGTGGGATAAGGGAAGCAGTGCCTTTGAGGTTGATAGGTCCATAAAGGGCAACTCAAGCCTTGAACATTACAAGCACAAGTTCAGTGATTTCCATGGGATAGGAGGTACCACCCAGGATGAAAATGAGGGATTCTGTGTTCTGACAAGCCAATAGCTTACTGCCAACCTGAAGACTGATGATTATTAAGAAAAAAAGCTACAACTGTTGACATTCATATCCAAGCTGCACTTCTTCCAAGATCATAAAAAACTTTCACTTGCTGCAAAATGTTCATTTATCCAAGATACACGATGTGGCAATAGCTGAAGAGTGGAGATTGGACTCCTGCTCCTGTACCTCAGCCCAGGCAGGGTAGGCTCTGCATGACTCAGATCCTGCTTGTGGGGAGCTTAAGATGAGCCACAGAGGATGAGGATTTGACAAAGCAGGTCTCTGACAGACTTTCTTTACCAAAAAGCAATCTCACTAGAAGAAAACATCAAAAGTAGCTGCACAACATGGAGCCAGAACCAGTCAGCTTTGGATGTTCACAAGTCTAAACATCACTCATATTTTGAGCATATCTCCATAACAATACTACTGAATACACCAAGGCCATCCCAGTGCATGTCTTCTGTCTGACTGTAGTTTTGAATACAACGCACTTATCGAGAATTAACTTGAAATCCATGCCTTTAGGCTAATTTGACCAGTTCTGATCCATCTGTAGCACCTGAAAGTTGTTCAAAATTATACACCATATATCTTGAAGCTCTTAAGTTGTCCAATCTAATAGAAAGCTTTTACAGTCCACTTTTATAAATTGTAACATTCCAAACAAGTTTTAATCATTTTTTTCCTTTGTATGAGCTCTCCTTACTTGTAGCTATTTAAAAAATAGAGACCTAGATTGCCTGCACTTATGATGCCATCCTGGGAGGAAAAGAGGATTATAAAATTGCTAAAACACTTCTGGAAATTACCTCTCCAAGTGCTGGTCATGAGCGCAAACATGGAGAGAACAGAAATAAAGTCAAGGCAAAATAGACAATCCAGGTCACTGGGAAATAACTTTTCTCCTTACATTACTATGTAAAAATATAATGAAGGGAATCTACCACCTGGAGATCACAGTGAAAAGCCCATAAATAGATGGAGGATAGTCAATGATGCCCAGAATCTGTGTCAAAGAAAAACTGCAACATTTGTTTCCATCCCAAGTGAACAGATTCCAAAGCTGTCCCTACTTTAGTCCATTAAAAAACTTGTATTAAAAGCACATTTTAGACTACTAAAATGCCTCAACAAACCTATGCAAAAGTGGAATTTTTCCATGTTTGCTCTTACTTAATCAAGTGAAAAATTTCATTTCACTGAGGTTTACTCTGTATGATTCCATCAGAGCACAGCAGTAGCAAGTAACTTGAGCATTTGTGTTTCACAGATCTTAATCTTTACAATGTAGTTTTTAAATCTGCCACTTTCGTATGCTGGGGGTCATAACAACACAGCGCATTCATTCACTCCTTTCCCAACCAAGCAAAACACTCACTGGGATTTCCTTTTCAAGCCTGCTAATTGAAAACATTCTGCAGCTTATTAGTCACTATACAGATTATCTGCTGACATGCAAACTCTCACTCATTCCAGACTTGTTAATTAACACGTAATTACCAATCCCACCGAGACTGGACTGCAGGTGTGATGCTCTAGGTCCTGCTCTAATAACCGTTCCTCTCAGATGCCAGCATGGATGGAACACACAGCAATTGCAGTTTCCCAGAACACCATCCCACCCTTCCCAAAAGGGCTCAAGGCTCTGCTTTGGTTTTAGAACATTTTTTGAGTTACTTTTTGTTTGTCTGGGTTCATTATGTCCAACATCCACCCACAACCTGCCACAGAAAAGCAACAAGAATCCATGCTCTCCCCTCAGCAAGCTCAGCAGGAGCTGGCCCTGGGGCAGCTGTTCTGCATCGTGAATTTGAATAGGAAGACCTAGAGGAAAAGAATGGCAAAGAATGAAGGAGAGAATAACAAGGAGAGAGACAGATATGTTCGGTCATTTTTGTGACTACCTAACTGATGATCTCACCTACTGGTTTATTCAATGCAGGCAACACTCAGTCAAGTCTTTTATATAGCATAAATTTTACCATTAAAATACTATCTTCCATTCAATTACTCTCATATGAAGCCTCATGGTACCATAACTATTCCCTCTGTGTATCCTTTGTATAATGGGATATTCAGGAATTCTTGACACTGAATTTCCTTTAAAACTTGAGATGTTTTAAGTCTTTGCTCAAGTAAGGCAGAAATGCTATCAAACAGTAAAAGTTGGAAAGTTAGGTCAGATGAAATCACTCACAAGTTTATAATTCCTTATTAGCAAGGTTATAATTGTCATGGGATACAGTCAAGAACCAAGTGCAGAAGGATGCTTATTAAGTAAAGTGCATTTGCCAGGGATAAATGTATCCAAATCCAAACCAATTAGGAAACTGGATTGTTAAAAGCATGTAAAATAGGCACATAATTCTATTCTCACTGAAGCCAGAGGTAAAACTACCTTTGATACCCCAGTGAGAGCAGACTATACTAGACAGTTTTGAAAACTCTGTCCTACATATAGGGATTAACAACAAACAACTTCCATATCCCCAAGACAGAATCTCTGATATAAAGATGACCAGAAGTCATGGAAATTACCACTTCAGATGGAATCCCAAAATCTGCTGTACTATGGTTCATTATGAACCACTGAAGTGAATATGACAAATGAGCTTTCTATTCTCTTTCACTACCATATTAGAGAAAGCAAAGGATTAAACTGTTCTAGGTAACAGCCATATTCAGTTTGAAAAGTTCAGTTTCATCTACTGGATTTCAACGACAACTAGATCTTTGTAACAAGAACACTGTGCCACTGTCAGGACCTTCCAGACTTTGACTCAACTTTCTGTGAATTTGATGTCAATTCATTGACAGCTACACTGGTAGTTTATGAACCTTTTCAGAAGAAAATGGATAAAAAAAAAAGATGGTGCCAGTACAACTTGGTTAAGAGAGTCACTAAATTTGGAAAGGAACCTCTGGAATTAATAAATACATTTACGGTATAGAGACACTATCTGGGAAGTGGCTGTACAATTGCATCAGAGCAGAGCACATGTCTGCCTGGAACAAAGGTGCAGAACCTGCCAACAGAAGAAGATGAGAAACTCTTACACAGTAGACCATTCTGAGATTGTCAGATCTGGGTCAAAGGATTAAAGCAGAACAGAAGAAGTTATTTTTATTAAATGTGGCACATTAACAACAATAAAGACCTACAATACCTCAGCAGGACTGGAACTGGTAGAGAAAATTGCAACAATGTTAGTCTTTCTGTATCAGAGCAGAATATGGTTCAATCTGATCTTGCACATGGACATTCAAGAACTGGTTGAAAGGAAGAAGGCAGAGAGTTGTGGTCAATGGGGCAGAATCTAGCTGGAGGTCTGTGACAAGTGGAGTCCCTCAGGGGTCAGTGCTGGGACCGGTGCTGTTTAATATTTTCATCAACGACCTGGATGAGGGAACTGA
>JAVHNF010029941.1:0-14885 GCA_034783455.1 Micropsitta finschii | reverse complement strand
ATTATCACTATGAATTTGTGAAGTTTTAACAGCAGGAGACTATACATTTGCTTTTAATGAACCCATTTTATTTTTGAAATGGAAAATGTGCAGTGAATTCAGGTTTCTACCTAGGCATTAGTCAATGCCGTTGTAGAAAACACACGAGTTCTTAACAAACTGCAACAATATGGAAGAGCCCTGTCAGTTAAAGGGAGACTTATGTCACAAGGATTACAGTATTTGTTGACAGCAAAACTACCTTGTCTGTACTTATGCATCCAATAGCTTATTTTAACAGAATGTTTAATACCTAACATACTGAAAAGCATTTTTACAAAGGCCATATTCATTATGATGCTTCTGTAATACTAACCCTCACCTTGTAGTATATTACTTAGGAGACTTTTTGTTTCTGTATTACTAAAGAATGCAACTTTTTAAAAACAAGAACAAAAAAATAACAACTTTTCACTCCCATCTGGAAGATTAAGTCATTTTTTAAACAACAAGCATAAAACAAGCAGACTAACAAGTGATTCAGGGAAGTCTTGAAACAAAGAATGGCTATTAATAATAGTCAAAAAATCAGGGTATAGCACTTTTTAGTTTTAAGTGTAGCTTGAGGAAAAGGGACTTCTAGCTCCACTTAGGTGGATTACTGCTATCATACAACAGTATTTTTACGAACTGAGGTTTATACTGACGCTGTCAAACTTCAGGCATTTTGATGTGTTAGCTGGGGGATATGAGAGCTTTGAGACATGGGAAACTCCTGAGAATGGTTGAGGGCTTAAACGCACTGAGTCACTCCTTGGAGTATGCATTCCCACCTCAGTGAGTTGGGATGAATTGAGGCCTGAATATTCAGTCAAGCTCACACAGGTAGGATTTTTAACACTGCAAAATCTAGATTACAGTGTAATGAGTGGCCACAGATTCCCATACATCAGGACCAAGCCAATTGGGAGGCATTTAATGGATAAGTCCACTGGGGCTGATGCATTTTGACCACAGCAAGCTTCTTCTGTATATGCAGTTTAGTTTGTGGATTTAGTTCTGGAGACTTTTGAAAAGAAATGTGTAGGTTCATAAACACAGATAGAAGAAATGCTTACAGAGCAATAAGTGCTGCTCTGACAGAGCAAACAGCAAATGCGAAAACGCGAAAATGTAGAGTAAGGAAAATCTATGTGAAGATCATTCACCAAGGAGGAGCCAGGAGTGAGGTTCTGTTGGCAAGTTGGCCTTCTTTCAAAATATGAACGATTGCTGCATATAAGGACTTGGGTTCTAACTATTGTGACCCAATCATTGATGATGAGACACACACATAACTGTACCATTCGAGAGGCACAATGTTTTAATATAGGTATTGAAAAAGAGAATGGAAATCTACAAGAGAGGAAAAAGAGTGACGAAAGATTCAGAAATCACAACCCAGGAAGAACTGAAAACAGGAAACTAAATGGGGACAGTGATCAGTTGTCTCCATTAAGAACAGAATCCAATGAAACTGCTAGGGTGCTGAAACATCAAAACAAATCCTTTCCAGTCCTCTATGCTATGATTCCATAGATTTCGTACATGAGAAATTTATTCCCTAGTAGTTTCAGCAATTTTAATTTGGAACCAGATGATTAATAGCCAGCTAACAGAACAGGCACATTTCTTTCTGCTAATTAAATATATATATATATATATATATATACACAGTTGCTGTCAAGATTTTATGAATGGCACTAAGTGGCTATACAATGCAGAGATGTAATCCTGTTTGCAAAACTAGGCTTTTAAACAAACTCTACTCAAATGCAAATGAGATAGCATTCTTCCTAGGCATCATATTGTATGTTAGTAGTGTGACAGCCCTGAAGGTGATTGAGTTTCCCAAATAAAGCTGTCTTGTGTCATTAGTTGCACTAAGGTATCACTTTGTTACCAGCTGCTGCTTCAGAAGGGTATGGGTTTCCTTCTGTCATTTCTGACACCCACATGCACAACTCAGATCTTGCAGGACATCTAAAATAGCACTAGATGCCTATCTTAGACAACTGAATCTCACCCCAGAGTCTTCTTTTTTTTTTTGAGGTCTTCTATTTGTTAAAAGAGATTGTCATTGATACTAGTTATAACTGAGTATAAATATATAGTTTACATATAGATTTGGGGGATTTATTGAATAGAAAATCAAAATCTGCTGCTCTTTAATTCAATAAAAGATTTTAATAAGTTTCAAGCTACTTTAGATGTTATGAACTATCATCACAGTTGTGATCCCTTGAGAGAACTCACTTTTAAATCCCAGTCTACATTTTACACAAGACCTAGAGACAACAAGCTTTGGTGTCTAAGTGTTCCACTTCTAGAAGGATTTAAATACACATATAATATGGGAAGCCTTAATAATCTGTGTATTAAGGAAGGATCAATTTAGTGCCATGGGAAAAGAATTAGCAGTAAATACTCGGAAGTTTCTTGGTCCAACAGAAACTACCCTCATATAAGAACACCTTACAGTATCATACGAGTCAGCCACACAAAGAAAACTGAGGAAATAAAGATTTCTGTTTAAAAAAAAGTCTTCAGAGGGTGAAGAAGATCTCGTGAAAATCTCAAGGAACTACAAAGTTCCTGTTAAACTTATGTAGAGGGCATCAAAGTACTGCTATGCCAAGTAACAGTAATGAAACATGAATATAGGGAGAAGTGTAAAGAAAATTGCAGTAATGTTTTTAAATAAAGCAGTGAAAAAATTGTTGCACTTACAGGAACTTCAATGTACTGAACACTATCTGTGATCACAATGCTAAGTTCCAGTCTGTTGCTTAGGCCAATGATGTAATTACTAGATGAATTCTGCAGAATTGACACGTATGCAATTACTAGTCACTAAACATGGCATTTAGCTTGAGGTGATGAAATTCTGTGGCAAATAATTGCTTTTAACCTAAAAATTTCAATTACATCAATCAATGAGGGGAAGACGAGTTTCAATGAAAAGCTCTGGAATATATAGGAGGCTACAATTTCCTTTTAAAATTTGAATCAGTCTTCTTACCAGCTTATAACAGAATAATAAAGAGTTGATAGCACACTGGTGATAAGTCCAAAAATACTTTTAAAACGAGCTTGTGAATGAAATGAAAATTCAGGAGCAGCAGATGGGTTTAACTGCTGTTCAATGCGGAGTGGCTTCCAAGAACATGTTGTATGCAATAATAAATAGCCAGAGACATAAAGTTTTCCCAGTAGTTTAAATCCTGTCCATACAAGCTAAGTGAAGGCTTTCAAGTTTTGGCTCAGTGCAACATCTTTACATTTTCCCCTTGTCTACAGCAGCAAAGATGCTTGTTATTGACAATGTGTGTCAGCAATGTGTGCAATTAAAGCAACACTGAACACAGTTTCACAAGCAGGCAGATTTCACATGGGCTTTCTGAAACAAGAATAGTTCTTGGCTGCGCTTGCAGGTTAATCACATTCAGCACCAGCATACCCATTGTCAGCAGTGGATAATTACGCTAATGTACACAATGCCTTGGTTTGTGCATATATTTTACATAATAACCATGCTATGAATTGCCTTCCTTTCTAATTCTTGATCTGGATGTGGGAATTGTGATGGCGTAATGCATCTAGGATTTCTGCTGTCAGGATATGACTGCTTCCATGTCTCATGCCCTATTGCTTTGAATTAAAGTCCCAAAAGGCACAGAAAAAGAGGCAGCAACTTTTTTGTTTGTACTTAAAACCACCAGAAAATGGCTTTGCCAAGTGGCTATGACTAAGTTAAAGCTTTTACACTTGTTATACCACATATCATTGTGTTTGACTGGCACAAATATTTGTGACATGGATAAAACTGGAATTTCTAAAGCCATACAGTAATGCATGGATGCACAAAAAAGGGTTCAAAACAAAGAGTACAAGTGACAAAGACATCTACATTGGGATTTAAGCCCATGAAAAAACATTGCTGTTGTCTTCTATTAAGCTAATTCCTTCAGTAGAAACAAAAGGTTTGTGTGGAAAAGAGCGTCACTGGGTCCAAATAAGTCTCAAGTTCAGTACTGACTTACACTTTAATATATGCACCTGCCTGCATAGGTGCATCAAGGATGATTCTGATTAGTTAGATGTAATAACAGAATCTCCTTAATACTGTCTTGGATGAGCTGAAGGGAAAGGGATTAGTAGGGAAACAAGTGAAAGAAAGGAAAGGTGAGGAACCAAGTGAAAAAGCTGTATCAGATAAGACCAGAGATGTCAGAACTTCATGTGGGTTACCAAATATACACTTTCTCTGTTGCTAACCTACTACATTTCACTGCTACTCTAGAAAAACATGCCTTCTAAAGTGTCGTCCTATAAAACACCTCTTTTTTCAATTAATTATCCCCATAAAACAAAATATTGATATAGCTATCTCAAAACCACATACTGCAACACTACTATTCCAGGAAACGGCCATATGACCAACAAAAGGGGGGCTGAGTAACAAGCACAAGCCTTGACCCTCACTATCCTCACTGTCAGATGCTACTTGAAGCCCTGGCTGTCTTAGGTCACTCAAGCCAGCTCCTTCCAGGCTGAAACTGCTCTAGAAAGGGCAGGACTTAAGGACATGAGCCAGAACGTGCAAACAGATCTTCTGTTCATCAGTGTAGACACAGCCACTTTCTACTATCAGAGATGTACAATACCATTACCTGAAGTAGGAGTACCCATGAATACAAACTGTATCAATTATTTTGCCATGTCTCTTTAGATTTCAAGTATCTGATATTTTAGGGGTGGTTTCTAGCAATGCAAATATACTTGTTGTCAGGTTTCTATTTACCAGATTTATCAGTGATGACCACTTCAGTGGAGTCATTCTCGAGTTGTATATGGATCACAGTCTGACTGATTTTGCAGTAGTGGTATTAAGGAGGTTTTTAAATTATTTTCACCACCTGTTTAGACAGGGAATTATGGCAATAAGAGATTACATGATTAAACCTAACATTTAGTGAAAAGTACTTAAACACATGCTCAGTAAACTGCAGTCTGTTCTCATATATTACTCAGCCAGTTGTACTGTCTACAGCAAAAAACTATTTGATGTGCATGAGCTCCTCTCTCATAGGAGCATCTTCTGATAAAGTAAGGCTAATTGCCAAGTTTTGTAGGATTCCTTCCCCTCCTTCCCCCTAAATGTAAAAAGTAAAAGCCTTTTTTCCAGGAAGCCACTTTTTGCTAACAACCAATTTGAGATACTTTTGCAATATATAGGCTTGCGAATTCTTCAAGACTTCAGATTAGATATCGCTTTCCATCTGAAGCCAGTTCAATATATTTTGCACCTTCTCTCATGAGTTGTTCACTCTAAATGACCTTAATTTTAATATGTTTTTGCTATAACGTTTTAGAGATCATCTTTCTAATGCCTAGCTCCTGTGTGCTCAGGTGTTCTCCCCCAGATTGGTAATAAGGGTTAAATACATGCTACCGCCAAAAGCAGTCATTTTCCAGTGTCTTACCTTGAATCTGCTCTGGCAGCCTCTGTGCACTTCTCCTCTGAGACCAGACTGGTTATTAAATTCCAGTTATTCGGAAACAAATTTAGGCTTGGGACAATTTTTTCTACTAAACCTTTGTCAAATGCATGAGCGACCCTGTCTACATCCAGCAGCTCTCTTACAGGTCTATATTCATTTCATGAATCCTACATTTTCACAACAACAACAGAAGTTGTTTAGCTGTGGAAAAGCAGGAATTTCCCCAGCCATTTTGCCAATTGATTTGTGGTCAATATTAGCTCAGATTAATTTCTCAGGAACAGTGGCATAAGATACTTGCACATGCAATCTAAAGTATTCTTCTTTTGTATTACAGCAAAATGTTCAGGTTTTATCACCTATAATGCCAAAGCTATTTTCAGGCTTCACAGACTGGAATATGAGGCTTGAAAGAAACTTAGTATTTCACTAATGAAGATCATAAATGAAATAAGAGCCTCCAATTCTCTCAGCTTCCCAAACTCTATAGTAAGATTAAAACATTAATGTTGTTGTGTTGCTCTCCCCTCAAAGAAACCATTTGTGTTGAGGATACTGGTGTCAACATGAATCAATGTTGTGATCAACCGATACTCCTAACAAGCAAATAAACCAGAAATCAGTTCAGCTTTGATGCAGCAGTCCACTTTTTTTCCAGAGAGCATCTGCTCATGGCTGTCTGACTTTTCTAGGTCCTTCTCCTTGTAAGGATAGCACAGATGTTCTTACTAAAATATTTGAGTTGTCAGCACACCTCAAAAGACAATATAAAGAAAGAGTATCTTCCAGGGATGGAAAAGGCATAAATGTATTGTATTTCTAAGGTATCTGCTGATGCATCAAGCTCATAAAAACACCTGGCACAATTTTTCACTGAAATATCATTCCCTTCTTTTTCTTTTTTTTCTTACTAAATCAAACGACTGCTCTTAGGGTAAGGGATATTTACCCAAATGCATGAATTGGAGACTGGTTGGTGTCCATCATCTCTTTTGATTCCTCTGGAGGCTGTAACCATGCTCATCAGCTGAGATGGTGTTTATGACATTTTAGTACCAGAGAAATGTCTGCCCATCAGCTGTCACTGGAGAAAGGCACAGGTTTCCTATAGGTGTGATGACATATCTACCACAGACACATCTGTGACTCATCTCAGATATCCTATGACTTTTACAGGGCTACTAAAGGTCTGTGTTTAGCAGGTTTATTACTCCTGGCGAATATTTTTCCAACCTCTGTTTTGCTTCCTTCATTTTAAGGAATGCAGCTTCTTGAGGAGGAAAGGGAGCTCCCATATTTTCTGCTTGTAAAAGTATGTTTTCCTTAGTACCATTGCAAAACGAGTGTGCTGATCATCTATCCAGTTAGTTCAATGCTTTAATGTGGGGTCTCCAAAGTGAATTTTGTTCTTCTGAAACCTCTCCCTCTCTTTATTTTTTTGCACGTTGATGTGGCTATGTTTCTTCAATGGCAACAGGTGCGGCACTTAACACTTTTATTATCAATAGTATATTTACTATCCAGTATATAAGCCTGTCCTTTTCTAACAATGAAAAGAACTGTTTCTGGCAATGTAATGATGTATATGCCATGTCCAACTTCATAAACGTCCCATTTACTTTCAGTTGAATAGTGTATTCATCTCCTAATGAACTGCTGCTCATTTCTCCTATGAGAATTCATCTGAGCAAAACACATTGTTGGCTCTCGCCAGCTTTTGCAAAGCGATATCATCCATCCTCCTTCTCACATCTTTCCTTCTGTGACACCCACTGGGTTGGCTTCTGTTAACTAAGTCTGCTTCTGGAACTCCACAAGCTTTTTGCTGCAGTCAGAGTTGTGATGCTGTACACTCAGCTCTTTTCTTTTACAGTGTTGAGGTTCTCAATCAGGATACAATTTCCCACCCATTATCTGGACATAGATCCTTCTTTTGTTTACCAAATGGTCACATCTTTCCTTGGAATTCTTAGTGACATTCCTGAGGTATCTTACCCTCCCAATCACAAGATCTGTGTTGGGATGTGACTTAGGCACGCACAATCCCTCCTCCACTATTTTCTGCAACAGGACAGCTAAGCGTACTTGATGTGCTCTTGGAAGAGCTCCAGCTAAATGACTGTGAGAAAACAAACACAGGGAGTATGTAATACAGAATACAGAGTCAGAATGTGTTCATGGTGCACACCAAGGATCAGCTGTGTGGGGGTGCACAGGAGACTACACTTATGTCTCTTTTGGGGGTTGGAGTAGGTGATCTCCAGAGGTCCCTTCAACTCTAACAATTCTGTGATTCTTTGACTCAGTCTAAATGTACATGTAACCAGCATGCTCTTTCTTTAGAGAATCAGCCCCCCAGAACTCCCAAATGGCTTATTCTGGAGCCATTGAGAGTTTTGTATCTGTGATTAAACCCACTACTCATACATATTTCATGCTTATGTGGTAGAGGGCATTCCTCATCATTCTTTACTTCAGTTTTATAGTCTTTTTGGCTGAGGCAACAAAAAAATATCAAGGATTTCAAACCAGCTATTGTAAGAAAAGAAGCTGCCCTTTGTTGGCATTCACTGCTTGCAAAACTAGACTGGTGTTGCTTTCATTTTCTTCCATCTTCCTGGAGAATTTCAGCTCTGGTGAGGCTGGCTTTGAAATGTTTCACTCTCCTCCTTTGTGTATTTTTCTCTGTTCCTTTTAACTCCTTCTGTGAATTGTGCTCAGTAATGCCTTAGTTCTGACAGCACTTGCAAGAGGTCTCCTTTAGATCATGCCTGGTTTCAGCTAGTTGGGAACAACCAAAGAAATGTGATGTCACCTCCCATAACCCAGAGACTGTGTCTTACTGACATGAAGACAGAAGCATTCACTGGTTATTTTAGAGAGGACTAATCTAAAAGTCTGTCATGAGGCTTTCTTTCAAATATGTTTAATACAGTTTAATTTCAAACCTGTATAACAAAATACAGCAAATACTACTACAAGCAAAAGAAGAGTAATTATAATGAAAGACATTTGGGGAGTATAACTGTGCTGTATTTTCTTCAGGGGCATAAACATACATTTCAGCTTTTTGTGCTAGATCCAATAAATAAAATCTACTAATTCAGAAATGTGTGGGCAGGAAATCTTTATGCTGTTTAATTTTAGCAGGATGTGAAGTATTAGACATTGACCTCATGACTCACAGGAAAACAATGTGTATTTAAAGAACAGAAATAATTGCTCTACCTCATTTGGTCCAGCTTTCCTATATCTATAGGAGGCTCAGTGTTTAAAGGCATTCCCAAATTTCATTGTTCTTACATGTAATCCTCCCAATGACAACAGAATAGGTTCTTTTGTGAAATTTCTGTCTTAATATTTCTCAATTCTCTTTAAATGAACTCTCAGTGAGTTAATACATCTGTTGTATATACTCGCAGCTCTTCAATACAGTGAACTCCAACTTTTCCTGTCTTTAGGTTTATATCTTTGGAATTTTAGAAGCCTGAAAATCTTCATATTATTTTGAGTCTGCTCAGAATATATTTATACATAAATTATGCTTATGTTCTGTATCTATAATGTTATCTCTTTGACTTTATACAACAGCTCAGCAAGAATATGGTCATACTCAGTAGGTGAAGGGATGTGTATTTATTTGCATGCAAAAAAATATACACACTCAGTTCTTCCTCTAAAGTATTAATCCTTTTTCTGTGCCACTACCCTGAAGAATTATGTCACTGAAAAGAGAGATACAGGACAAGCACAGGGAAAAAAAAAAGAGAAGCTGTAGCCTGGAAAAGTATTTTACGTAATACTTGTAAAACTCACAACCACGAACATGCCATTAACTGAATCTCATGACAGTAATAAAAATGATTAGTACCCTTTAATGCCTTTGCCATCTAGATACATTTCACAGGGAGGGGACGGTTTGGAAAAACTGGACATGGGAAAGGTGGAGGATAGAGATGAAGAGATTAAAGAAGAGATTAAGAGATTAAGCCTCATGGGAATGCCTGCTGGAAACATTTTTCCTTTGGGTGGTACAGGAGGTCTGGAGAGGATTCTGCTACGTCAACAGACTGCTGCATCCTCCATAATCCCTGATGGACAGGCAAATGATACCTAACCCTTTAAAAAAGTACTTTATGGGTGAAATTAGCTCTGCAATATTAAGTGCTAGCATCAAAGTGCAATGTGTAATCATATGTTTGATATTAGTGAGTTCACTGAAAAAAATGCTTGACAATTTCATCTTGGTTGGTCTTGAGATTCATGACTGCAGGGTGCTTGTCACAATCGTAGCTAAATTTGAAAAATGATATATCAGATTTATGACAAGATATGGATTGTTCAGGCATTATGTTTTAGCATGAATACTTATCAGACTGGACAGAAATTCACAATCTCCTCAACACTGAAACACTTGGCAGAGAAATAGCAAAAATAAATCACTTTTAAAGACGAGATTTCTGGTCTGATTAATGTCTTCCTGATCAGCAAGTCCTAAATCACTCTGATCACGGTAATGAATGATCCTATTTTACACAAACATACACATACATCCACTGCACACAGGAGATGGAGCTAAGGTTGCCATGGGAACGTTACCTCCAGATTTTCTGGGTTTATATAATTAAAATAAAACAAGCCCAATGTTTTAATAATTTAGCTTTGTAATTAAAAGTGCTCATCTTTTCTTTAGTCAGGAATTCAGTTTATCTGACGGGTGCAGCCCAATGCTATAACTTTATTCAACATTTCCAAAACTTGGTTTTCTCAGTAGGGGATACAGTGCAGGAGTGACTACAGTATAGTACAGAAATAGCTGCGTCAGTGTTAAACCAGGTGGTTCAGCTGCTGATAACATAACCTCCATGGCAGCAATGAACTCAGCACAAGCTGTGCAATTGCAGCATAGACTGTGCCAGCTTTTGGCATAGACTGATGCTAAGGGATGGGAAGAAGCAGAACATTTCTTCAACTTGTTTTCTCCCCTCCACCAGCAGCCATTGCCCCACATACATGTAATCCACCATGTGGAGCACCAGCAGTCCCAGCCTTGCTCGCCAAGGTTGCCCTCCAGTCACTCTTTCTTTGTTCATCCTTTTTCTTCTCCTACGCTCCTTCAGGACAAGTCCCAGCTTTGCCTGGATGTTCAGACAACTTGAGTTAGCTCTGAGTGCAGGCTTCTCACACTAAACTTAAGTTCTGGGTTTTCAGAAGAGGTGACCTACAAACCTCACCGATGTTAATAATTAAAAGTATACAGGAAGCAGCCTTCCTCAATAAGTCATCCCTCCATTTGAGAGCTTCTGTGTCTTACAGAAGTTGCATGAAGATACCAGAAAAGAATAGTCATTGGAGTCATCTGTCTTTTCAGTAAAGGGAAACTCAATCTTTTGTGCTACCAGTCTCTAGAGCAAGACATACTATTGAAGAAGGCAGAGGGCTTTCTTTGTTGTTTTAATACATTGCTTGCTCTAGAGACTGAGGCTATGCTATAGGTTGTGTGCAAAACAGAGGATACTCTCATTGTGCCAGCATTATTGATCTAATTGCAGTAACAGTGCCACTATCCTGGGAATATAAGCTTCATAGCTAGCAGTTGATGTACATGTACAGATACTGCTGTCAGTGCTGCAGGCATGGAAAATGTGCTTTCTGAAGAGCCAGCTGGTGTATTCAGGGGGAAAGGAACTGAGAGAAAAAGAGTCTTTGGCACTGTAATGAAATGAGATTCTACCATATAGGTCTGTATTGAGGAAGACATTTAGTTAAAATATTCAGTAAGTCTCCTCCCTAAAGGAATAGCACTTAATACACGTTAAAATATAATTGTATAATTGGAACTCAAGTGTTTGGGTTATGTAAAAGGTGCTGTAGGCGTATCAGCTTAGACAGAGGTAATTAGATCCTGTATATTAACATTTTCCTCTTAAAGGGATAACCAGCAATATTTTTAGTAGTGGAGATGCTTAAGCCTAGAAACTTGAAGAAAAGAAGGTGCTGTTTGGAACTCCTCATTTAGCCCTGTGTTTACTTTATTCCTACCTCTGTCGCTGACTGGACTGTAAGAATATTTTTGCAGTAGATTGCCTGTTTAATGCAACCCCAGCTGGGTGCCCACACAATGGCAACACTGCTACTGCTTTTGGTGAAATCAGCATAAAACTGAATTGCCTGCAAGCATCAATTATGGGGCTGAAAATAGGACTAGATAGTAGCATTAAATAATACAATACTTGGCATGTATATATAGTAACATGTCATACACTGAAGCCACAGAAGTCTGTGACAGGACTAGGAATAGAAGAAATCAGACCTTTAATCTCTCCATGAGTCAAGAGATAACAGTTTATACAGAAAAAAGTAAATGACCACACATCACTGCTTGGCTCAGTCAGTTTGAGGGATACGATAAAAACAAATACGATTTCACTCACAGTAAGTTGAATGACAATCAATGGCTCTACAGCTTTTTAGCATCCAATTGAAGCCCTTGAAAAATGTAGTGCATGTATGGGATGACAGGTTAATACTCCATCATAGAATGAATACAGGAGAATGCCACTGATTTATTTCTTGGATTTTCAAATACATTGCAAAGCTTTCTAGAGAAGATGACCTGTTAATTTTGAAAACAGAACACTGCATCTCTAGAGCGGAACAGCAGAGCATGGGTTAGAGCTGTTGTCAGGGTTTTTTTTCCTTCTTCTTATAAGGTTAAAGAAGGGAGGTACAGTTCCTCAAACCAGGAAAACCAAACAAAGCCTAACAAAACACCCATGTACAAGGGCTACACCAGTATTTTCTAATTTCATCACTGTTATCCATGCTTGGATTTTCAAAAACAAACAAAAAAAAATCCTACTCAAAAGAAATTCCATGAAGAAAACCCAGGCCTTAAGACATTGAGAAGTCTGTCCCAAACTCTGGAATCCAACACAAATCTCAGCTGAAAACAAGAGAAGATTAATCCGTACTTCCCCAGAAATATTCTCCAGTTTGATATTTTTCCCTCCCTGCAATGCCCACTGAAGACCTCCCTATCTCTACTCATATGAGGCTTTCTGAGGAGTTTGAGAAGAGTATAGGTATCTTGTTCCTAGGTAAGTCAAACCCTGTTCCTGTAAGTGAAGGGAAAAACCTTGGGTTTTGGTTTTGATTCTAAAGGCTGAGAAGACCAGGACTTGTGTATTGAAAGAGCTGGGTAGCCTAAACAGAGCTCTCCAATGCTCACCTGCACTGACATGAGAGGCAAAGAGAAGCAAGGAATGGTCACCAAGACCCACAGGACAAGCATATCTTGTCTTTCCTCAGTTCAACCCACACCATGTATGGGACAAAGTGATGAACACCCCTCTTCCAGCAGTATTCCCAGCACAAATATCAAGCAGCTCTATTGGATTTTGCTCTCAAGCTAGTGACTGGAAGTTCTCAATGCACTTAATAAAGCATTTTTTCAAAGGCAGCTATTCAGAACAAAAATCTACAGCAAGAGTTACAGAGCTCCTTAAAATATTCAGAGCCTTTTTCACTTGTCAGTTATTCAAGGTGCATTTGTTCCAAAATGTGTTTTCTGTTGCGGAATTGCACCTGAAACTGATCTTTGCAGACAGCAGCTGAGCACAATGGTGCATTTGGAAGCAAGGAATAGCAGCAAGTTAATGTGTCTCTAAGCAGTCTGCACTCATCTCAGGGTTCAAGCTGGAGCTCAGCAGCAAGCTGCTAAATGGTTGTTTGTATCAGCTCTGCAGGCAATGCCAATAGGTTACCTATAGCTGAAGAAGTGATGAAAACAGCTATAGTTGGTAGCAAACACAGCCAGAAGGCCACCACCACTACCTGAAGACCGTTTCTAACTACAAACCTGTCAAGCCCTTGGCTGTCTCTACTCATATTTATGGCACTGTTTAGGGATAACATTATGCAAGTGCTTTGCTCTTCTTTTGGGATCTCACCTGCTAACCCGTACATATGACAGGTGCCTATCAAAGGAGAAGGATCTTTCTCTTTTGAGAATGGCACTGCAACTTCAAACATCACTATATAGGCATGTGTCAGACACAGAAATATTTTGCTTGCACACTGTAGGTTCAAGATCATTATTATAAAGCAAAGAACTTAAATTCACTTTCAAAGCTTTACACACAGAAAATGCAACTTGCAGAGTAACAAGTTCAAAACCTATTGAGCTCACGCTGGTTTCCAGCACTTTCTTGTTTGGCCTGGTACAGCTTCATTATTTTCTCATTCTTTGCAGTACACACTAATATTTTTGAATGAAAAGAAACCATTCTCTATTAGTGACACCAGAAAAATGAATTTTGCCTTTCAGTTGGTGAATTAAGATTATCAGAACTTTTATTCATATGCAGAAAATATAATAGCTAAAGAACACCAAAGAAAAGCTGTGTTTAGTCTAATTTATAACTTCTTCATGCCTTGACTTGTATGTACAAAAGCCATCGAATGCATGACTACATTAGTCCTCTTCAGTAAATTTTGTACCAAAGCTTGCTGGTCCTAAATCCAACTAAAAACCAACAGATACCAATGGACCACATGTAGTGTTGCCCTTTATACTGATTTGAGACTTTGAGAAGGCTTTGTCAAGCTATTCTAAGCATTAGAGAAAAAGCAAGAGAAGCCAATCTTCTGGGGCCTTGCACCTTTTAAAAAGGCAACAATACTTTCAGATCAAATAGCCAAATTCCTTTAGGTACCAACTGAGATCTGAGTAAGTAAACATCTCAATAAAACTCTACCTTGTGAAGCTAAACTACACCAAAGGGTACATGTCTTATTAAGTACGGTGCCTTGGCCTTTAAATCAGTCTTTTACATGGTTTAGCCAAATCCAAAATTACTGATATGAAGGTATTTCACCACGATATGCTTTATCACTCTTACCTTGGACCTCTGCATCAGATTCTCACCATCTAACTAGGTGAATAAGTTATGTAGGAAATTCAAAACAGAATTTGCTCTTTTTCCCTTTCTTGGCTTATTTTAATTTTAGTTGCTCTTAATTCAAGGAGTTAAAACCTTCTTAAAGAAATGCTTTAAAAACACTGGCGGATTTAACTTATTAGAGTCTTTGACAACAAATTATGTTATTATTTACTGCATCATTTAAAATCCTGTCTGACTTCTCACTTTTGCATAACAAAATTCAGGGACCTGCCAACATGTGTTTTCCATATAAAGCAAATAGACCTCTGTATCACAAACACATTTGACACTTTCATATGCAACTTTACAGCCTTAAGCAGACATTCCACTTCTCCCACCCACCCACCATCTCATCCAAGGCTTAGAGTCACCAATTTTTTCAGGATTTAAGAGTGGGAGTATTGCTAATGTAGCAGGT
>JAVHNF010029939.1:28222-43611 GCA_034783455.1 Micropsitta finschii | reverse complement strand
GGGACGGCTTTGAATGCATGCACATTTATATTCACTCATTAATGTAAATAACTATCATCCCGATACTTTCTGCATGTTGTAAATAATTAGGATGCTTACAGCTACCTTTCTTAGGAAACAGGCCAGACACTTCTGTTGTACCTCTGCTTTTTTCATGCTGGGCACTGCAGATAAGAGCTTTATGGGGCCTAGGGGACTTTGGCTCTACCATTTCCTACACTGCCATGACTCTGAACATCTACATTTCAAATGGTCTCAAGCCCCTTCCCTTACGGCATCTCCGTTCTTTATAATCACAAGCCTATCCTGTCTCTGTGTGCACATGTGAAGCTGTAGAGAGTAGCTTCTCAAGCGTGCTGAGCTCCAAAAGCTCCTCCTTTCTTTGCTTGCAGTTCCTCGAGAGGCTAGAGCGAGGCCCCGCTCTCCATGTAACCAGCTCTGGTGGCTGGCTTCTGACTGTTGCCAGGTATCCCACTATCAATGGGTAGGTCAGGAGGTTCCTGGGAGCACAGTGATGGGCTAACTAGATGGCCAGGCCCTTTAAGGTATGACACAGCAGCACTGAATGCAAGCTCTCACCTTCAGTGTGGCCTTTAACATGTCATTATAAACTGTGATATCAGCATTCCTGAGTATTGACTTTAGAGCCTACTGAAAAGCTTTATGTAAGCACTGAAGGTCAGAAGACTAACAAACACCAAGAAAAAAGAGCAAAAATTAGACCAACCAGTCAGTCAACCAACAAAAACCTTACCCAGAGACAGCAAGGGTAGTAGCTTAACCCTTCACTTAATGAATCACTTTAAAGTAGTCTCCCCAGAATCAGTTAAGATCATGCATACGCACACCTCAGGATGAGCAATGTTTGCCCAGTTCAGACAACTTCTTGCACACTTCTGAGAAGCCAGGCCAGACCAGCTATCCAAACAGAAACACTCTACACATTTGGAAACATTTTAAATTCATAATTAAGTTCAGCAAACACTCATATAAATAGGTTGGATTAGGCTAAACTTTTGTGCTTCAGCTGTCTATAAAAGGTTTAAAGCTTATTCAACTGAGCCTGCTTGGCATTTGTCCTCGGTCTGTGTTTGACAACAGGGGTTCTTTCGATCAGTTTTATTCCCAGGATACTCTTGTTTCACCTAATATTTTGGTTGGTTCCCAATTCTTTGCCAGTCATGGTACTTTGTCTACAGAAGTTTCCACGCAGGCTGGCATTACTGCCAGTCGATGGTTTGGCTAACACTTGGGTTGTGGTGGACTCCACTTCTGAGGTCTCTTCATGGAAGTACCACACTGTAAATCTCTCAACTATAGCTTTGTCAGAATGGTTATGCTTTCACCAGTTCCACAGTGGGTAAAAAAATCAGCCTCAGTAAATAGTTTTTCTCCCTCTCTTCATACATTAAGAGACTAAGAGGTGTCTGTTGCTCCCTGCTGCAGCCGCCGGCTCCCCTCCACTGCTGTTTTTAATCCAACGTGCATTATCCAAGTTTTATTTAAGTTTCGTGTCAAAACAGTCTCTCCCCAAGTAACCCACTTGGAATGTCTGCTTCTGAAGGAAGTCTGCAATAAGGGATCTGCAGCATCGGTGTCTCAGTGGGCAAAGGTTTGGTAAAAGCTGGATCTTACTGAAAGATACACAACAGGTGATCCAAGGCAATACTTACTAATGATTCAGGATTACGACACAACAGATTCCTAAATTTTGACTGAAAAGCATCAAACAATGGAAAAGATGTTTGCTCACATTGACAGAACAATACCGTGCATGAGTAGCCATTATCCTTTACAAAATCACATCTAAAAAGACAAAAAACTTAAGACTGCAGTGAGATAATCTCACGTGGATACACTTAAACTGCCTATAAAACTGTGTGGTCAGACATTTCATCACGGTTCATGGGAGGAGGTACATCACAGCAATGGCTGAAATAACAATATAAATATCAGTGTCATCCTAGAGGTCTCAAAAGTAATTTCTGGCATTATGTGGAAGGCACAAAGGGAATCGAACTGAAAGAGGACAGAAGGGGATTTCTCAGGAACACCAGAAACATGGAGTGGAGAGAACCAGGGAGGAGAGCAAGCTGTTTTCTGCTGAACATTCTGCTGGGAACCCATAGGGATATAGTTGTATGAGATCAGATATATGGGGAGCTTTTGGGATGCATCCAAGAAATAGCTGCTTCTTGTGACATGCTCCCATGAAGGCCGTCATTGAAATCCTGCTCTTGTCAAAATGCCCCCTGATTTCAGGATGACAGTCTTTTACCCTCCGTGCCTGCCCAAGCATAAAACATGGAAAAAGTCCTGGAAATGAAAAGAAAGCATCATTCTGATACTGTCATTTTACAAATACTTGGCGTGATACACTGTTCTGTGGTGAAGCCATTGTTTTTCCACTGAACAACATTAGGTTTATAGTACTATAAAGAACTGCAGAATTTACTCTGCATAACCACTTATGTGACAGCACCGAAGTCAGCCTCCAGCACTGAAACTGCCTATAAGCAGATGGCAAATATGCAGCTCAGCACTGGATTTCAGGTGACGCTTGCTTCATCTTTCATTCTTGGCTCACATGTGCTTGCTATTTCTGTGGCAGATCACAGCAAATGCTGCAGCATCAGAATGTTTCAGATATATAAGGCCATTAATTTGGAGAACAGATATATGCTATATGGTCCTAAAGGCCCCACAGGCTTTAGGGTATAAATGTTGTTTTCTGACTAGTGGCTTCTGTTTTCCAGCTGTGAACTGTTCTCTGGCTTTACATAAAGATACCTTGTTTAAACATGAGACTAACAAACATGTGTGTGTAATTTCTAATTGTAGGGTATAGCACTAAATGCTCAACTGGCAGCAAGTAAGGTGGGCATAAAAGAGCCCATGAAAGAATAATGCCAGGGTTTAGGGGTTTTCTGGTAGGAAAATTGACATAAGAATCTACCAGAAATTCTGCTGAATAAAGAAGGATTTGTAGAATGAAACTTGTATAACACACTTCATACTCATTAAGTATAATTTTCAAATACAACAGAACTTAGGAATGAATATGCTGAAGCATGAACTGTACCGAATGTTTCAGAACCAGCATGCACTGGTCCTGCAACATACAACTGCTGTTGCACTGAAATCTTTAATTTCTCAGAAAATGTGTTTAATTCAGAATTCAAACAGCTAAACAAGAGATTTCTCAAATACACATTTGTAGAGAAACCACCTTCATTGCTACCTGAAGTTTAAGGCTGACAGAATCTGATAACCCTTTTCTTCTTCAGAGATTTGAGCCTGACACCATAGCTGGTTCTGGGTGTAGAATCCTCTGAGCCCTTTAGCACTGGCCATTCTTGGATAAGCAATACAAAAAAACTGAATTCAAAACTCACAAGTAGTTTTAGGAAGTAATGGGTATGACGAGGTTGAACGTGAACAGGACTAATAGAAAGGGTATGTCATGCTGGTTGTCTCAGGAGAATATGCAATTAGTACTGAATCTACTCCAACTTTAGCCAACACTAAAATGAGCTCAAAGTTGGCAGAAAAAGCAGAACTTTTACCACAGCCTGTCTCTGTAGTAGGTGCTGGTTTACTTCATGTAAATATATTCTTCAGGCAGAAAATTGAGGATGTGCTCAGGTTATTTTTGAAAAGAGAAGTGATGCATCTGGATGCCTCCTAAGAAGGGAATAGGCTAAAGGACAAATGAAGCAAGATGAGTATTTACTGGCATTTTGCTAGTGCAGTTTCTGCCTGTTGGTGAAAACCTCAACCCCCAAAAGGGATATCACTAGTATTTCTTCAGCAAGCTTCCTGATGTGGAAATAATAACACTTCCTCAGTGGAAATAAAAACACTTAAAAAAGCATCATTGGACAGCACATGGGGAAGTTCTCCCACTACAGCAAATGTGTCTTGTTACAGAGACAGCGGGTTGTGCTGTTAAAATGTTGATTTGATTTTCAGTCCTTTCTACGTTATTTTTAATGCTCTATGTGAATATGAAAAGGATGTACGTGAAAATATACTTTGCAGATGTTACAGATACATAGTTCACTAATTAGCTGTGATAATGCATTCTCCTTGCCTGTAACCTGTTATGAGTAAAATAGGATTTATTTTAGGATTTAATCCCCCCACCCCCAACTTTCCTCCTCTCTCTCTCATACAAAATAGAAGCAGCTTGCAATCTTAACATGTTCTGCTTAGCCGGGAATGGAAAAGAATTTGTATAAAAGCCCTAGAAGAAATCTAAGAGAGTCTGGTGGTGAAATGCTGATGTCATTTCCAATGGGATTAATGCACTGATACAGTTGCTCAGGATTTGCAGCCTTGTGATCTTAGGTACTCATTTGAGACAGGATCTTAAAAACATCTACATTTTCTGAAAGCTGAATCTCCCCAGGCCTATTCTCTAGGTCAGTTCCCCAACAACTGAAGCAGATTTACACTGTATAATTTCTGGTTTTGTCACCTTTGTAAGGGTGTCATTTTCTGATTTACACACAAAATCTTATGTATGAGGATTGGGGATGGATTCCTCAATAAAAGCTAGATCCTGACACTTTTTACACTGGTTAGTCATCAGGTTTCCTCTTCTCAACAACACTTTAAAATCCCTGCTCATCCATTTAGAGTGGGATCCTACCTGTTCAGGCTAAGCAACTGCACACACAGTTTTATTAAACATGTCTCCACAATGGTTTACCCCTTCTATTCTCTGCTTCAGATAAACCTGAAGTATTTATAAAGTATCCTTTGTGCATATAAAGGTGAGAAAGGAGATGGAAAATGACCAAAAAAAAAATAAATCCTAGGAGTTAACTGGTTTAATCTCCTCTCACCCATACTTTTCCTAATGTAGCAAATAAGGAATAAACCAAAACATGCTTCTGTAGTAAAATTCACTTGCATTCCCAGATCTGGTTTTTAGGAGTTGGAAACATCCTTTTTGTATCCTAATACGTTCACTCAGATTTTTATTTAAGTGCTTTTAACAGTGTATTAAATTTAAACCTAGGCTGCCTTTGTATTTAAGCAGCAGAAGTCCAAACATATGGTTTCAATTGAAATATACCAAAAATCTCTCCTTTAAAAGAAAAAATCATTCCCTTTAACAAACAGTCTTATAAAATTCGACTTGAAGAAGCAGGTGAAGGGCTGCCATTTACCTTCAGCTCTGTATTTATTTTCGTGCAGTCATGGTTCACTGTTCCACAGGTTTTTAATGACTCGGTGCACACAGAGCACTCATTCAGCAGTTCTAACACTGTGTTATTCTCCCATGCCTGAGGCTGGTGCAGAATATTGATTGGGAATTTATACCTCCCGCTACAATTTACGACTGTTATTCAGAATGGCATAGTTTAGGAACCATCATTTGAGATGACTGGCTTGTGGCTCTGCAGGCCTTTAGAACTGAAGCGCATGGGGTGTTCTGCAGAGCTGCAGGAACACTACCTGCCTGTTTCCACATTTACAGTCAAGAAGCAAAGACACATGATCAGCTTTAATGGAAAGAAGCTGGACTGAATAAAATTTGCAGGCTAATTTAGGCTTAGGAAATATTACAGCTCTTCCAGCTTGGTTGCCTTGGATGAGAAAGCCCCAAGCTTGCTGCTGGCATTCAGGGCCTCTAAACACCATGTTTGTTCTCACAAATCAGTCCGTTTTGGTACAATTAATCCCACTGGATTTCATGCTCCCAGAGCCTGTGGCAGCTGATCAATCTGATTTTCCCTACAGACTGTCTTGCTGGGGTGCTGGAAAGCCTGAGACGACAGTACTGCAGTGACTTGGCAGACTTGGAAGGGTTTACTCCAGGGTTAGACAGCGGATGTATGAACATCAGCTTGCTGAAGGGTCTCAGTGTCCAAACCCACGGAAGCACAAAGAAGAGCATCTTCCCTCTTGTAGCAGAATAAATGCTTCCATTTCACAGTAAGCAGTTTTGGGGGCATTTAGAACACTTTAATATTCAGATCCCTAAGGAGGTTCAATCAAACCAAAGTAAAGATGTGTCAACTGTTTGAAATGAAATTTAAGAGGGCACATTCAAGTCTAGAAGGCAGGGCAGGACAACCCATCCTCTATACAAGAGTAACCCACAGGCAGGACAACTCCCCGTGGGTTAAATGGCTGCAACATACACTGCTTATTCAGTGCCAGCAGCCTTAGAAGCAGAGGGAGCCTGTCTACAACTACAGGGTTGCCTCTCCATCCTTTCCGTCTTCTCCCAAGGAAGACCCTATGCAATTAAGTTTCCAGTGTTAAATCTGTAGGTGGCAGCAACAATGACTGAACAAGAAAGGAATAGTGGGAGTGTGTGGCCTCTTTCAGCTCATTTACAAATAGCTTAAGACAGACCCATTCAGATCCACAAATATTGCTGTGAAACAAACAAACAAAGGCAGTGAATATTCCCCTTTCTGGCTCCCCTGTTGCACAATGTGATATCCTAGCAATAACCTCCCGGTAAAAGTTTGCCCCTGGTACTGTGCCACACATTTGGTAGGAGGTGGAATTTCACCCTTGGTTTCAAACCTGTTAAGTCACTGCTTATTCTGTCATTTTACCATATATTTTGCAGGTTATGCTCCTGGAGTGGTATGGTACTGGACTTCAAAATCACTCATTTTTTATACATCTGCACATAGGATGATGGCAAGGGGTGGCATATCCTGTGTTTTGTTAACCTCTTATTGCACTGGAGTCATTTGAATGCAAATTGGATGAAGGAGTAGTTTACCAGAGATGAAAATGCTTGGAATAGCAGTGAAGATGTCTTTGAGAATTGAACCATACAGGTTCTTTCATTTTCTACTTACCTTCACACTTGCCTCCCAAAGCACCTTGTGCAGAGTGTGACATTGAGGTGTACTTGACCTTTGCTGCCCAGGAAACTGCACATTCAGAAGGGCTATGGGGTTGGGCTGACATCCAGGATTTGTCAGCCACACTGCAAGTAAGAGGCATTGCCATTGCAATTACTGACGTGTTCTTATGTATTTATCTTCAAAGAACCACATTTTGCTCATCTTCTCCTACTACTGACACATTTGAACTGATCCACCCTGCAAAGCATCAGGTCAAGCTCTATAACATTAATTTCTGACAAACAAAAATCAAACTCCCACTGTAGACAGAAGTGTGTCATCTTTTGATTAACTTGTAACGCTGAAGAATTTGAACCAGCAAGGATGTCTGGTTGCTGAGATGGATGCACTAATCAAAACACACTTAGACATCTAATAAATATCACCTACCTTTCTTTCAAGTAATCCAGTTGGGATCATGGATAAATGAGCTGCAAACTCAAGCTTGTTTTATGGTGGTTTCTTGCATTCCTGAAAATGTATGCATAGGCTTTTCAGAAGGGTTAAAGTGAGCAATGAGCATTATACTGCAGTTTTTGAGAAGGCTTACAAGTTACATATCATAGCTAGGACCACTAGTTCTGGGGCAGTTATTTAAATAACATTATTTGCACATTATAAAATCTTCTGCTTGTCTTATTCCATTTATCAGTATCCTTTCCTCTCTGTTTTTCTAAAAAGGATCACTAGAGTCTTAATTCACTGTCTAGAATGTGAGCACACCTCTGAGAATGGTATCTGCATGTTCGCTGCTGTTACTTCTGCTGCAGTGACAAAAGAGATCAGGAGGCCAAAGCAGCTCAGTGTAAATGGAGAAAATAAGTACCTTAGTAACTAAGATACTCAGACAATGAGGACTGCATTTTCCAAACAAGGTTTCTTTGACTTGTGTTGAAAGTGCTGGGAACTTTACTCGTGCCTTCGACAGGGCAAAGTCAAAGATGAACCTTGGAGATACTTTGCTCTATACTGACTGGCTCGATCACACTTGGATTACTTGCAAATTACTTTCAGACAGGAGCATTTTCTTTTCTCTAATTTTTTTGTTTGGGCTGCGAGTTGTCTGGGAACCAGCACAATGAATAATACAGGAACCATTAGCTGTCTCTGGAAATGTAAGTTTCCACAAATGCGAGGCATTTCCAGATACGAGTTGCAGTTCCTAAATTGTTCATTGTGTTCATTCCAGATGATTTACAAAAAAAAAAAAAAAAAAAAAAGGAAAGAATTTGTTATTATTAATCAAATTAATACATTTTAACAGTTCTCGTTGACCACCAGCTATTTGATAGCATTATTGATATGTGATGGCTAGCCTGGGGAAAAAAGTTGCACGAGAAAAAGCATCATGGCAAAGAATACTTCTGGTACAAATTTTCAGCAGTGTTATTTCTGCTGAGGTGCACAAAAGTGTTGGCCTTTACAAATGGTTTTGGTTATCACACCTTTTCAGACAATTAGCTGTAGGATTTGATTAGGAACAGCTGAGTGATTAAAACATTTTCTTGACTAATGTGAACAAAACAATCCATTGCCACACATGATTAAAAAAATAAATCGTATCTGATTTAGAGAATTTCTGTTCTGTTGTTTTCCTACTTAAAATTCCATTTTAATCTTTTCATCAAATATATAAACCTTTTTGAACCCTAACTGGATACATAGTCACACTGTGAGGGACTAATACAGTAACACAATAGCAATCCTCTGCAGACATCATAGCTTTATTAAGTTGCTTCATTGGTTACCAAACATCTTTTTCTGCCCAGCTGTTACAGCAGTAAATATATTGGAAGTGGAATGTATTAGCAAATAAAAATGTGTCTAATCTTCTCTGGAATGGCATGGAATATTCTCTTTCATCATACTGCCAACGTCTATTAGAAACAGAAGGGTTTGTATGTGATGTAAGACTGTATGAAGAAAACCATATCCCACTTGTTGAAGCTAATACGTAACAGGTAATAAACAGCATATACCAATGGCCAGGTTGGACAAAGCCTTGGGTGACATAGTCTAGTGTGCCGTATCCCTGCCTGTGGCAGGGAGGTTGGAACTAGATGACCTTAGAGTCTTTTCCAGCCCCAACCATTCTATGATAATGTGTTGAATGTGGATACTATTTCTGACATAAGCAGACAGGATTTTAAGACCTCAGAGTAATGCCTCCAAAAGCATCTAAATTTTACCAGTCCTCAGTGGTTTGCACAAATTCACACTTCTAGGCACTACCACCAGCATTAGCAACTGTAGGATCTGTGAGAGACAGTACAGGCACAGGCAGCATACCCTTCCAGTCATCCCCCCCTTCCCCTTTTGGACCAGGTGTTGACAGGAGGCTCCAGTGTTGATGTCCAGGATTCTGGATCTTGAAGGTGACTCTGGAGAAAATTGGTTGGTGGAGGATTTGAAAGCAGGCAGCCTTAGCCACCAGATCCCTTGAGAGCAGCCACTACAGGTTTCTGTGATGCTGTAACAAATCCAAAAGAAGAGTTCCTCAGTACTCATCACCTGTAAATCAACCTTTGCAATGAAAACCAGCAAAAGCCAGCCGATGTCCAAAAAAAAGAGGGTGGCAGAGGCAAACCTGACAGGCAAGACAAGGGTGGAGCTGTACCTTCTCACTTCTTTTTCTGTAAAAGAATAAGCAATATCTATCCAAAGTACTAGAAATATTTAAGGTTAAACCTCGGCCATATTGACTCCAAAGCAGAACCTTGAACTGACTTTGGAAAGGCCAGTATTGTACCTATGCAGACTGCCTTGTGAGAAGACCCTTCCAGTGACCTCTTGGTGGCTCCTGCACTGACGCGGACAGGACTCAGGACACATTTCCAGCCCCAAGGGGCTCTTCTAAAGCTGTCATACTACCTTCCATTTGTTCTTCATGTAGTTTATGTGCCTAATTAAAATTGTGTTGATCCCCATGTACCATGAGGTGATGGAACATGCTATGACGTAATTCCTGTAGATTCAAAAGAAGAAAAAAATGGACCTGCTTCTCATAGAATCGTTTAGGCTGAAAAAGACCTTAAAGACAATCATGTTCAACCCTAAACCTGCCACTGCCCCAAGCCCACCACTAAACCATTCCCCTAAGCGTCACATCTACATGTCTTAAATACCTCCAGGAATGGTGATTCCACCACTGCCCTGGGAAGCCAGTGCCAATACTTGACAACCATTTTGGTGAAGAATTTCTTCCTAATCTTTAATCTAAACCTTACCTTGCACAACTCAAGGCCCTTTTCATTTGTGCTTTTGGAAAAAACTGGGGCTGAAGGCCACATTCCTGTCTGTGTTCATGTACACAGTCCTCAAACTGTACCAGATTCAGCAGGGTTAGTTATATTCAGAAAGCGAAGCATGTGCTGAGTCCTCACAAGGCTAAGGGTCCAAGGAAACAGACATTTTCTGTATGGTCATCCCCACCAGCGGGTCATGCAGGTGAGCTGACAAGTTTCAAACACTATGGGAGAAGATCTGGAAAATGGGTTGACTACATGTCCCTTTCGGGTATCTCAGTCCTTTCTCCTTTTCCCACTAATTGCTTTATGCTTCTAAACCTCTACGAGTCAATTTAAGGGTAACCCACAAAGTAATCATAGAAATTTTGTTTTACTACCATGCATTTTCAGTTTAAACTACATGTAATATGAGAAGCTGACCATATCAGAACAAAACATAAATAAGTATGAGCCAGAAAAAACTTGAAAATGACATTTTCTCACAATGACTATGAGTAGAAACAGAGGTGCTTGTAAATCAGTAAAAATCAAAGAGATAGAATCATAGAATAGTTTGTGTTGGAAGGGACTTTCAAAGGTCATCTCATTCAATCCCCCTGCAGTGAGTAGGGACATCCTGAATACATCCAGCCTGGCCTTCAATGTCTCCAGGGATGGCAGGAAAGTGTATTTTTTCATCGATTTAATGGTATTAACTAAATATTTTCTTTATGGAAAAAAATAACAACATGTAAAAGATCAACAGTTCAAACTGCTGAACATCATCAGAGGCTGACAGCTATTCAATATAATCAAAACATTGCTTTTCTGTAATGTAATCTACTAAAAGCCCAATATCCAGGGTTGCTGCTACTTGCACCCCTCAGATATGAAAAAGAAACTGTCAGATTTTTCCTGGAAGCTTTTCTGGATCCCAAGGCATGCTTGGATACAAGCTTAGATGCTCCCACACTGTCATAGGTCTGAAGTGCCAAGGCTTTGTGCAGCTGCTTACCTGATTTGCTCTTGCTGAACTTGGGCCAACCATAAAAACCTCATAAAGACCAGTATTAACATGCAGCGTTAAAAGTAGATGTAGGTAGGAATAGTAACATCTCTTTTCTCTCCCTCCACACTTCTCATCGCTGCTGCTGTGTCAGATCCCAGGCAGTGCTTGCCCTGAGGTAAGGAAAGAATGCAGCCTCTGCTCAGCACCCAGAGAGGTGGGGGAAAGGGGCAGCCTTGGCAGCCTGTGTCACTGCAGGGCATTTGAGCACTGGCTCTGGGTTTAAATCCAAGTTTTAAACAGTTTCTTTGATCAGACCAAGAGTGATTCCTACAGTCTATTACACTCTGGAATCATCTTTCATTTGGCTCAATACCCAAACCTGTTGTGGTATGTTTCTAGGGATATGTAGCATAGAAATTTGGTTTGCCCTTAGTGAGTATGAGGCTAGTTACCTCCTTAAGAAAATATGATGACATCCAAGGAAGCACTGAAAGTAGCAGTTCATAGATCTGGGGCTTTAAGATTAGCTTACGAGTAATCACTGATGCATTCTCTCTTTTTAGGCTCATACCCTTGTAGAACACAGATAACAGTACATGTGTTTTACCTTACTGGATTTTGCAAGGGTTAGTTAGTGGGTCTTTTTATGTGCACACTTTGACTTCTGTGGACCGCATTTAGCAATGTGATTGTGGCAGCATAATTCCTTGTAACCACAGGCGAACTAGGGCTGCATGGTGCATAGGGATATATGCTGCATATTACAGCTCTGAAAGACAGACCGTTGTTCCCTACAGCACACCACTGAGGAGCATAGCAGTAGCTGTACAGATGAAATATTTTCTTACCCTTTCCATAAATATTAAACCAGAAAAATAAAAGAGGGACTTAACTTCCTGCCATGACATCACTACAGAATACTTAGACATGCATATCTCTCACTTTAAAGTCAAAGTCAACTTTCCCCTGCTGTTTGAATGCAATCCCTTTTATTTTGCTAAACTATCTGAGGACAGGCGAATACATGTTCGGACAGCAGTTGCTACTAATCTGTTCCTTGCAATTATTTTTAGCCATGCACACAGCTAGAAACAGGCTACAGCAGAATCTCTTCTGTATATATATGTGTGCATATATATATTTTCCTATGCTTCCAGTGCCAGTTCAGAGGCTGTCAAAATGAGTGCCTTGTAGCTCAGTAGGTAACTGCTCCAGGCTTCCATTTCACCGGACTTTCGTATTTTAACCACAGCTTTGTTTTCCCCACCAGCAGACTCTCATGCCCCTGTGCCAGCCGGAATGCTGCTCCTTACAAGCCTTGGGGCTGGCAATGCTCCCTGGGTGCTCCTATGTTTGCCCTAAACCACCACTCCCACTGTGTGATCGCTGGGCCGGTGCGGGAGGAAGCCTTCAGGGGTCCCATTGGCATTTGCAGCTCAAGCAGCTGTTCCTTGTCTCCTCCAGAAGGGCAGTGGGTCAGATCTGCCTGTGGTCAAGGCAGCTGACCTAAACCTCAAATCCCTTCGTAGACCAGCCAAATCCATAGCAGCCACATCCTGCTCTTAAACAGGACATGGAGCATGGAGAATGGTTGGAAACCTTTTTGCGTTATTCAGTGGCAGATGTGTTTCAGCAGGGTGGGAGCTCAGAGGGCCTTTAAAGGTACACAGCAGAGAGAGGAGCAGACTTGTTCTTATTGATGCAAATTACAATCAGTTCATTGCTTTGTTGAAGAAATTGAGGCCTGTATGAATAATCTTGGACAGCGAGTTCCAGAGGTACTAAGAGTCCATTTTACAAAGAATGTAACCAAAACTAAGCCTCAGCAGTAGTATGAATACTGTCACAGCAACACTCTGTGGCAAGGTGTGGCTTGTGGCAAGGTCTGTAGAAGTTAATCATAACCATAATATTCATTTTCTCAGATCTCCATCCATCTGCATAGAGGAGCCATTGGAGCACCCCACACATAGCTGTGGGACCTCTCTAGGGGAAGGTCTAGGAAGGCAGAGAGATCCCCCCAAGCAGCACCTGCTGTGCAGACCCCAGGTACTAGCTGCATGCCTCAGCACGCAGAGTAACAGGTCAGGTGGGAAACCTACCTGTCCCAGCAGCTGCCCCGAGCCCTTCTGCCTGCAGAACTGACCAAACGGTGCACAGAGAATGACCAGAGTCCAGCAGAAACTGTTCCAACGCATGTTCACATAGGACGGCTTTTTGTACATAGCTGATAGTTAGGAGGTGCTTAGTTCACAGTTTAAGGTGATAGAAACAGAGCATGTGCTTGCCAGAGAAGTCCCATTAGACCTCAGCCCAGCTGCATGCATGTGTGCAGGAGAACAATAGCCTGGAGAGTCTCACCTGATTTAGCTGAAGATGCTGTTGTAAGGACCGTTGCAGTGGAGGCTCCCGCCACCATCCATGGAACAACTGGCTATCCTGTTGGAGCGGTCTGTTTCCCTACACTGGTGTCGCCTGTGAAAGAGATCTCAATGAGTTAGGAGGTTTTTGGGGGTTTTGTTCCAGCAAATGCTCTTTCCACAAGTGCCTGTACAACAGGCAGAAATCTAGGGCTGAGAGTTCAAACTGAGAACCGAGAGTCTGAAGTTTCAGCACCTAGCGTTAGGTACTCAAATGCAGCCCAGAAAGCACTTCCTTCATGCCTGTTCCATGGCAGGCAGGGTTCAGGGCTGCAATCCTTCTCAGCACTGCTACAGGCCACGGAGAAATAAGCTTAACAGTTTTAATTTCCCCTTTCACCTTTGCATTTATCTAGAAAAAACCTCACAGGGGCTTCCAGTCAAGAGTGGGATGAGATTCACTATTTTTACCATCTAATATTTTCTCCTCTGAATTGATAGGTCCTTTTCTCCCTGTACTACATTTAGCACACGAGAGTGCACTCCTCAGAGTGGAAAACTACTTGCTTGTCTTTCCTAAGTGATTATTTAGTAATTCTCCTTAATAACAGTATCTGCTTCGGGATAGTTAGGATGTTCCTCTAGAAGGACAGACCTCAGTTTGCTGGATTTCCTCATTATTTAGGTGCAGCTCATTTCCTCGTTATGTGCAGCTGTGTGCTGCACATCAACCATGTGGCTCTTCTAAGATACAAGCTAACAAAGATCAAACTGCACTCTTCTTGCTGTGTTTTTCTTGGAGACTGGCTCTTCCTAAGCAGCAGTGGGAAGCTGTCTTGGAATTATATATTCTGTAAATATGGCAAATTTCTCTGAGTGCTGCCTGAAATAAAACATGCAGTGAATTTTAAAACGGTGGACACAGTGGAATGAATCCAGTGATTTCTGAGAACCTGAAGGGAGTCAGGGAAGAAATACATCAGTTTAAAGAAAAAAATCCCACTGCTGTCAGAAGTTCAGCTGGACATGCCCTTCTAATTTCATGCTGAAGGTATAAATTCTAGTCCTCAGGAGAGTCATCAGGATGATAACCTTGGCGACCAAAAGCCATTAGTTGATAAATCAGAGGTATGGGCTGCTTGCTGGGGAAATCTGTGGGATTACCGTTGTCTTTCCCAGCAGTCATAACATACTGAGCTGCCATGTACAGGTGCAGCTTTTAGACTTGTGTTATCTTGAGTACTGATAACAGCTGTTTGTGGCCAGATCAATGTGCAGGTATTTACCCGACTTCACTCATGACACTGCAGAATGCAGTGAGTTCTGGTCCACAGAGGTTACACTGCTGGCAAATAGTTACCAAGCTGGGTGGTTCACAGCTAGATCCTACAGCTGCACCAGCTACCACAGCAATATTTATATTAATGCATCTAGAGACACCTTTTCAAACTTAAAGCAAAGTTCTGTCCCAATAAGGGGCAAGAAGTGTAAAGCTAGCCTGAAACTGGTGAAAGCATCCTCCCTGCAAGTACCCTGTGGGGCTGATAACAAGGGCAAGGTTAAGCATTTTGTCTTCCATCTGTTAATATCTTTTTCATGACAGACACTATGGAAGAAAAAAATCTGAACAGTCTGAATCACAACAGCACTGGTGGAGCAGGAGGACTTCAGCCTACATGGGGATTTCCTTTATCCAGCTGTTATCAGTGAACCAGGAATATGATGAGGTGATAAAAACCCAAGGCAGCCTTTATGGAAAGCACTGAGGAACCAGGCAGACTGAAGAAACCAGCTTGCTAAGTTTAAACTATTTATAGGTGGTTTCCAAGGAACCCAGAAGAAAATTAAATCCCCACATAACTCACTGATCATGCCACTGCAAACCTGAACTCTCGGGGGGGGGGGGGGGGGG